>JAVSBS010003215.1:128109-143523 GCA_033124195.1 Coracias cyanogaster
TGGGCCCAGCTCCTCCACTGCCCACTGTGGTGCCAGCATCGCCTGCTGGACACAACAGACAGAGATGGCTCCTCAGTAGCCCTTCACATGGAAGGACCACCATGACAGCTCAGCAAGATGCAGCCAACCCCAATAGAAGCCACACCCAACAGGAAGCTCTCTAACTAATTGGCTCCTGGTTAATATAATCCTGGCTTCACCCATCACCTCAACCATGACCACCTGGGTGAGGGTGGAGCCACAGAGACACAGGTGGGCCAGGTTCTGCCCCTGGAACACAAAGTCAACAAACAACAAAACATTCTGCTAGGTTGTGACTCATCCCCAGGTCAACTCCAGCTTGTGGGCCCCAGCACTTCAGTTAGGAAGCAGAAGTAACAATAATAGGACTAGATTATCATTGCAGCTGAGTGCTAAAGCCGAGTTTCAGGTTGGAAAACATGTGGTTTTGAAAGCTCCTATATAGTACAGCTTGCCAATGCTCGTCGGAAGCAAATCTGTTTGGTAAGAAGTTGGCATGTTGCCTTAATATGCTGCTATGCATGCACATAGAGTTTCTGTACCGTCTGAATTCCTGCACTGCTGGGTGGATAATAAATTACAGTAGAGGCTGAAGCATGCGGTTCCAGCTCTTGGCCAAAACAACAACAACAATGCTTCCCTCACTCCCAACCACTACCATTATGGGAATGTGAGCACAGCAGCAACGAGCTGGAAAATGTTGCTGCCAGGCAGTTGCCTGATCCAGAGTGAAAGCGCAGAGTACTACAAACATGTAGTAATGTCAGAGAATTGGAAGTCACAGGAGGCGTGGATATGGAGGGGAAAACAACTTTCGTCATGACAGAAATGCAATGACTGTGCCCCTTTCCCATCTTTCTGATACAAGAAAGATAGTGCATCATAATAAAATCTGTGGCCAGAATTCCAAGGAGCAGTGAGGTGTAGATGCTCCAGCCTGAATGCAATGTGCTTCCTTCACACTCTAACGATGTGCATTACACACACACACAGAGGGAGAGAGCCAGGCCACGGACCATTCCTAGTCAGCAATATAAGGTAAAAGGCTACTAAAAATTAATGCAAGGAAAGCCTCATAAGCTATGATTTGTGTTGGCTCAGAAACTTCCATGGGGAAAAAAAAAAGAATAGTATGCCAGTCCTGTTGCCTAAACCTGCACAACTTTGTAAAAACAACAAAACATTTGTTTTGTAATCCACCTCTAACTTGGTGGTCAGTGTCCTAGCAGGCAATTGGTTTTCTTTTCATAGTCAAGGAAGCTGGAGAGCCCATTACACAGCTCCCGAGATTCTCCTCTGACCTCCTTGACTTTGGACAGCTCCAGTGAGCAGGTGCCTTAAGGTCTGGAAAAGTCCAGGCTGATGGTGATCTGCCAGAGCCACTGCTCAAGCCCAGAGCCCTGGGACCATCCCACAGTGCAGAGTGACACAGATACCAGCCTCCCTCGTAAAAAAAACTCACTCATTTCAGTCTGCAGCTGCCACAGGAGCTGGAACTGCTCCTATCCAAAACAAAACCAAGTCTAAATTTACAGAAATGCCCCACTTAAAAATCCCACAATTTCAGTTAGTTTTGATTCTAAAACTTTGTGCTCCCCTCATTCTTCTTTGATCAGACACATGGAGGTAACTGCCAACAAACTACAAATTACTTTAATTATCCCGCCACTTCAGAGTTTTGTATTCAGTTTCTGGAGCCCTAGATTGAATATTCAGGTGCATTCATGAATTAACATAGTTAAGTGGTATCAGATCAGTTTTCAAGTCACAAAAGCAAGCATGTAGATGTTCTCATTAATCAGAAAATGCAGACAAGACATTCTTCCAGTAAAAACAGAGTATTTCCTTCAGAGAAGTCTCAGTCCTTTACTGACAGAAAGCATGAATTACACAAAATAACTATACGCTTTAGATGTAACAAATCCAATCAAATACTAAATTTGGAGACATCATTTCTATCATGAGATGTTCACAGACCACAAATCAATGAAGGCTGGGAGACTCTCTCACAGGAAGCCTTGCTATACCCTTGCCTTGTTCTCATACTTTTCTCTAGGCATCAGCTGTTGATCACTGTCAGGGTGACGACAAGAGCCAGCTGGACCCTTATCTGACCTAGCACGGTCATCCTTATATTTGGGTGTCATATAGCTTAAGATGCAGATATGAAAATACCGGTGAGCATTTGCAACTTTAAAAAAGGTTATCTAGAAGCGGAAGGGCGTATGTGCAAGCAAATATCACGGTATAGTAGATATTCTAATTAGCATTAGTTTGTCTCATAAAAAATTAATTACAACCTACCTAACTGCAATTGAAGAAATTAGTTGGGCACAAAAAAGATTAAATATTTAAAGAGTCTGGTGACTTAAAAATAATTGAAATCATATCTCCGTGCTTAAATATTAAATTTATTTTATTTTTACTGCTAGTGTGATCATTAAGAAAACAAAACTCCATATGTGTGTGTTCATCCATGCAGACAGTATGACACACTCAGGTATATGCAACATGTTCATATATAGCCTCTCCTTCCCCATAACCAAACTTGGGTAAGCATGCTTGACTAATACAGAGGAGGTCTGCTGGGAGAGCCAGAAGAAAGGCTGTGAAGGCAAGGGGAAACACATTTTTATTGCTAAGTATGTAACAAGGTCAACCTTCTCTGTAAGTGCAGGAAAAAAGACCCACAGCAGACTCTGGAGACAGCAGGGGATTATATCAATTGATTAGCAGGTGTATCTTCTAATTACGGCCTTGAACACTAGTTCCCCTACAGCCGAGCCAGCAACAGCTGCATTTTGCCATATCCTCAGGACAGAGCTCACGATTTTCTACTGAGCTTCAGGACAGCATGGCTTAATGCAATCCCACCACACTAGCTTCAGCCAAAAGCAAGGGTATTCAGTTGTCTCAGAGGATGCTCCTGACTCTTTACAGTTCAAGGCCCGAGAGAATCTGGTTTCATAGGATTTGTTTCTCTGCTCCTACCGCATTAAGGAAGCGGTAGGATCAACAACTCATCCTGTCAGTTCTATCTCTGCTAAAGATCTCACATTAATTTAGCATAAAGGTGACACTGGTGAAGAAGGGAATAAAATGAGACTTTGAATCTCTCCTTCCAGAATGCTAATGGTAAAAAATTGGTAGCAATGCAACTCTGGCACCTTTCCAACTATAACACTTAGAGCATTGCCCAAAGCCATGTCCCAGACATACTTTATCATTCACAATGGCTCAGTACAAAACATAAATAAAACAGAAGTCGCCAGCACTACTGGTACTCAGCTGTTTTGTGGCTTTTTTTTCTTCCCTTCCCTGCCAACAAAACAAATAGTGAAATAGCAGAACTACAATCCAAGTGATAACATCCATGATTAGAAAATTTAGTGGAGGCTGATGGTGTGATGGAGTTCTTCGCAAAATTAATTCAATTATAGAATGAAGGCAATAATAAAATGAGTAATATATTGAGATTAATATATGGAATAATGTGATGTTGCTGAAGATCAGTGTTGTTTTTTGTCACCTAAGTGCAAACCAAGGGTATCCAGGAAAAAGTAAATAAAAGCAGTAGTTAACCATGCTTCTTGTATGAACAATTCCCATCATAATATTATTAATGTTACATTAAGAGGTTCAAAAGTATGATTAACATCTTGCCAGATTAGAAAATGCTAAGACACTGCACAAGTCTTGCTGCTGTTGCATCCAAGTAAATAATTTCTGAAAATGAAATTGAGGAAATGCAGTGGAAATACTTCCAATTTGGAAAAAAAAAAAAAAAAGTGCCTGCTGAAGAGCCTACATTAACAAAGGCTGCTTCTCACATTCAAAAGCATTACGCTGTGGGCTACTGTCTGTCTAGCTGCTAACACTGAATTATACTATTAAGGTTTTTTATTATTATTACTCCTCCTCCTACTACAGTCTGTTTACGCTATAAAATAAGATCTTTTGGGCTCCTTGGATTCAGACATTTACATCTGCCCTTGTACTGAAGGTCTTTCATGAGATTATTGTTTCTTCTGTCAGTTCAATTGAAAGCAATGATAAAGTTACAGCAATGCATATGTCCTTGTCAAATAATGCTTTCAAAGGGTTGGAAGCACATTTGTGGGACAAAAGCAATGCTTAACTGACTTCCTGGATTCAGGAGAGAATGAGTATCAAACAGTTTCCACTTAACTGGTGAGGTCTTCAAAATAATTGAGAAATGAAATAATCCCAGTCCTTCCAAGAAGAGCTGACAGGTTTATACCAGAGGCAGCTATGTGATACAACCTTGCTGATATAACAATATCTAACTGGATTTCCTCTAACTTAAAATGGAAATCTAACTAGAAAACAATCATGTCACTCATCTTATTATCACAGTTTAACTGCAAGCCTTACTTGGAGGATGGTGTAACTGGCTCCATCAGGTCTATCTATAGCAAATTTGAAGCATGTTTCTCCAGCCCAAAGTGCATTGTATCAGCATTGACTTGTTTCCCAGCTTGCTAAAGGGCTCCATGTCCAAATATCAGATGGGAAAGTCCTTAATTCATTGGTAAGGCAAAGTCAGTGCCTTTCTTTTCCCTTATCCTCTTTCTTTATCCCCTTTCTCACTGAGCCACGGACAGACTTTTTGCGAAAGTTGGGATGGATTATGTTCTTTCCAGGTGCCCCTCTCCTCCTGTGGCTCTACACGCCTCTGCCAAGGCATTACCAGGATGTGGGCTTCACTCTACAACCGCAGCATCACAGAAATGGTATGTGCTGTGAAAACCCCAAATGACCCAAGGGGAAAAAAAAATTGTTACGATATGCAACAACGCAGAATAAATCATGTTAACAAGGAAAAAACATTCTTTTTGGATCCATTCCAAGATAAACTTATATGTATGCAAATTTAGTGCACGGAGACTCTTCTGGGATATATTTTCTATATTCTCTAATTCAGGTACATTCCAGAATGAAGAATGTTGTTTATTACTAGAAGGTTCAAATACCTTTGGCTCTCTTTACTACAGCTGATAGCACGTAAGTGGATCATATTACAGGATCAGGACAGGAAAGCATAAGCTTTTTATGAACATACTGTACTTCTCTTTCTCTGTATCAAGGGTATTAGCTCGACCACTATTAACTTTAATCTCATTTGAACTGAGTGCATTTGTATTTTGCCACCCAAAACTGATTCCTCTGTGTCTCCTTCAGACACGTTTTCATCGTCCTTTTGCCTTTTCTATTTTAAAATTTTATTTTATTTTTGTTCAAGGACTCTTCCTTTTGAATATTTCAGATTAAATTTTCCAACAGTTCCGGCACTGGCCTCACTTTGCTCTCACTGGAATTGGTGAGATTTATTACTGACCTGCATAAAGACTGGTCAAAAGAAACAACTATTTTTGCTACCCTAATCTGTCACTCTTCAGAGATACTCTGTTTTGTGTTACTGCCAATTCTAACCTGTTTTCTGTTGGAAAATGAATAAGTAAATGCATATCTCCATCTACCATTAAATGTCATTCCTAAGCAAACCTTTCGTCCTTTCCTAAAGTTGCTTATCTGTAAAGTTATTTATTTAACTTTATTGTTTATCTCTGTGGAACATATTGGGATAAGCTGGTACACCACATGTTAGAGAAAATACAAGTATATTGGATTCTGTGGCACCTGGAGGACACACAGCTGTCAGTCAGTTGTCAAGCCAGAATCTGAGTAGCATTTTTTCATTCTAAATTGAGCTTATTATTCTCAGTGTTTTGATTTTAAAAGCCACACATGCCATCAAACTCTGATATATTTCCTGAGAGCTCAAAACATGATTCTCCTTTGATACTTTAAGCCAAGTTTAGTTAAATTAGGAAAAAAAATGGGGTTTAGTCACTTTTCAAACTATGAAAAGTTTTGTCATATAAATTAGTTGTATACAATGTGCTGTCACTGTTGCTGTAGCTTTACACTGCCACAAGCCTGGGGAAAGGTAAGAGTTGATGAAGTTCATTAACAACACACAAAGGCAGCCTTACTCAGTGCACAGATCTTATACATTGGCCTGAAAAGTACATCAAATTTACGGACACTTGAAATAAGCCAACCTAACTTCTGAAATGCAGCTTTCCCTATATGGATTGTACATTCAAAGAAAAATAAACTCAACTTGAGCTGGAAACCATCATAAAAGCCTGGTAAATCTCTAGAGCCTTTAAGGGCTTTGATTTCAGCAACTTGTGCAAAAAGGACAGAGGTGTCAGAAGAGGGCAAGCAGAGGTCTGGCAGAGCATCAGGGAGGAGGCAAGGGTGATCAGACAGACGCCTGTACCAGCCTACAAGGACTTTAAGGGCTGGGAGAGTGCACCAGAGAGCCAAGAAGAGGCCAGAGCAAACCTGGGGCAGCAGAAGGATGTCAGAACTTTCTAGAAGTGTCACGGTTTTGGAGAAAGTTGATGAAAGTTTAAGAGGACCATAAAATAACAGGAGCAAGCCCCAGAAGCTGGCCTTTTGGTACACAGTCATCAAATATTTGCAATTGCAAATCAAGATTCTCTTAATGTCTTAGCCCCTTTGCAAGTACACACACTGCTCCTTTCTGGACCAGGCCATCTAGTCTTACATGCTGAACTACAGAAAACCTTCAATAACGACCGCAAATCAATGAGCAATCCCGTATGGATGCAGAAGTCATCCCTACCTCAGACTCCATGTGAGAAAGATCCTGAGCTCATCCATTAAAAAAGCTCTTGATGTCTGCTCTCAGAGAGAGAAGGTCAGATAGACTTTTCCAACAAGACACCAAACTACCTGAAATACTCTTGTTCACCCATAAAATAAGGCAGTGTCACACTGCTTCAGTCGGTAAAGGCTGGCTTCCTTCGCGCACTGTAAATCCTACCAAATGGAGCAGAAACAGCGCTCGGGAGGCTGTGTGGCAGAGCCAGCCTGAAGAGCAAGTATCTGGACTGCCTTCAATCTCATTAGGTGCTCAGTAGTCTCAGAGCAATCTTTCGATTTGTGCTCGAAACTAAAGCAGCTAAAAGTAGACTATCAAATGCAAGGGAGTTTAGAATAACCTTGTTAAGAAATATGCTGAATTCTCTTCAGACACAGCTCAAGACTGCTGACTCCGTTTGAAGTCCATGATTAGTAGACCCCAGCCAGAAATATGTCACTAAGCCCAGGCAAAGCTTGGCATGAGATGAAAAGATTCATTTAGCCGCTATCAGCAAAGAAACCATACAATATACCCGAACCCCACCTAAATCTAGACATGGCCAAAGTATACTAATGAAATACAGATGAAAACTATTCATAACAGGGCAGCATTTGAGACAGGAATTGGCCTTATCACCAATAAAGATTTTGTCTTCTACAGATGCATGTTGACATATAGAGTTCGCAGTGCTTATAACATAACTGCCTGTGCTATCAGGTGGCTTGATTCCCTCTCTTCCACCCACATTTCATCATGCCAGTAAGTAACTGTGTTCCATTAAAATATCTTTAGAAATACAATCCCATAAAAATCATGCATGGGAGTTTAGTGTGCTTTGCCTCTTTTTAAAGTCCTTCTAAAACCCCCAATAACAGTATCATCAAAACCGTACTGCAGTTCTGCATGCATTTAAGGCAATTAGCACAAACTCATCTCAAGGGTAAATTTTTTTCAGCTCACTCACCCTTAAACAATTGGATACTGCAACAACACCCACAGCTATCTATTTGCATAGCACTGTAAATGCATTGAACACTACTAAAATAAAGTTCATTGACCTGAATTTATCTCTGGTGTAACTTCACTGACTCCAGTGGGTTTTTGTCAGTGATAAATTTGCCCACTGGGTTCTGGGACATGAAGTGACTGCGAGATCACAGCTTGTAGAAATGTCAACGAGCAGGTTTGGATGTGGGCAATCCTGTCCATCAAGATACTCTTCTCATTTCAAATCTGCAAACCTTTGGCAGTTTGCAAAGCGCTGCTCTTAGAAACATTTTGAAAAGCTATAAGTAGACTGCTCAGTCCATGATAAATTATAATCTGTGAAGACTGCAAAACCCAGAAATGTCTATTGATCTAGGTTTTCGAGGGGGTCTTTCAGAACTACTTTGACTTGAAACAAATTTTCGGACATCAAGTTTTCATGAGTATGTGAGCATGTGCATGTCTATATGTGCATGTTAGAGTCACTTCTGGGTTCTTCCCGTTTCCAATGAAAAGTAGTTTTTAAAAGTCACAACAGACACATTCAAAGAAACTGAAATGCCCTGTGAAATTCCTAATGAAAAAAATGCAATAGAGAAAGGCCCAAGTTCATATAGTCTCATGTCCACGAAGCTTCTCAGTTTCAGAAGCTACATGGTTTCAGATGCCCCTTAACTGTCACTCAAAAGCAACTTCAGAAGTCTTGATGCAGCCTCCTGAACTTGAGCCAACCTGACGTTACAGCCACATGCTCTGCTCTTCTGGAACAGCTACTGAAAGGGCTGAATTTTGCCAGCTCTGACCTGTGTTCAGAGTAGAAACAGTTACACATTCCTGCTCACTAAGCTTGAAGGATGATGGAGGAAAATGGCACATGAAGCAGTAAGTAGAAGGGGAAAAAACATACGATCAAATTCTCAGATGGTGTAAGTCCATCTGAAGTTTAAATTAATGACTACAGAGCAATTTGTATCTTTTCAGATCCATACTGCACATTGTGTTTTTGCAAGCAATCCAACAAAGAGATGTGACAACCACGATCCAGCTATTACCACTTTACAGTGGCCATTAGAATTACACACAGGCAGTTATCCCTGCGTCAGAGACTGATGGAAAGTGTGCTTTCCCCTTTCTATTTCACTGTGGAAGGACAACAAAGAGTAGTTAAAGTAGATATTAATGGTTCTTCAAATATATACTTGATTACATCTACCACAGAATATTTTCCTTCATGTTTTTGTAATGAATCTGACCAGGAAAAACAAATTTATGCCTACAGTTTATCATTATAAACTCAACTCATTTTACATGGGAAAACCTACAGTTTAATTGCGTGATTTAGATTTGGCTGGTAAAATGTGTACTGAAACATTACTCTCTTAATTATGTTAATTTATAACTGAAAAGCTAAATTTACAAAGGCAATAACATTAATTATTTACTTGCCCATTAAAGCTGAATATTTATTACCAAGTTAATTGGCTTCATAAGTCTGCCAAAAAATTAAAAACGAGTTTATGAACTGATTTATACAGTGGTGATACTGTTGTATCTCTCAGCAGGTTGTGTGTTTTTAATGGATTTCCCTGATACACAAATACATTTCTTTCATTTATAGCCTGTTACATATAGTCTTTTCAAAAGATTTTATTTTTTTTTCCCTTGATAAAGATGCCAGTTGTGACTCAGAGCAAGCTCCTTTGCTGTTCTGTACCCAAAATACTTTACGCATCATGATAGACCTTCACTACTCTATAATAACTTATGAAGATTGCATCTCACCTGGTCATTTAAATGCTCACTGAATGTAGGACTACATTGGGTTAAATAAATCAAAAACTGAAACACAGTAGCTCAAAATAATCCAGCTCACAGCCAGAATAGCAGGGCTGATAAGAAATACCACCTAGTAGTGAGGAGTCTCCATCCTCACTAATATTTTAGCTTCATTTCCACATGCAAGATAACCAATATATTCAATATTTATTTATGCATGCAGCCTCAAAATAAGACAATTAACTTACTAATGCTTACAGAACAATTTGAGTGTTGCCTTAATATACAATGGAAGGCTAATTTTGATTGCTGTCTAGATGGAAATTCTAATTCCGTTTGACGTCTTTCAACTCCAGCACAAAGCGGAAACCTTCTCTCCCTGCCTGTGTTCCTTAAATATGTGACTTTCCCAGAGGGTGACTGGATTACTAACGCACAGCAGCGGCATGGCCATCAGCATGAGGCAGAACAGGCTGCTGGGATCTTCATTTTTGCTCATGCTTCTGTGAAAGTTCACTTTGACTGAGGCCTACTAATAACTGGTCTGCAGAGTGCAGAGATAACTGAATGAAAGAGCCAACCCTCAGGCAGTGCTCATGGAGGCAGCAACTAGTATGTTCAATATTTATGCAGGTGTCCTCAAACATGACGAGTAGGTCTAGATTACAGTCTAAATTTCCAATCATGGTGTAATTGTATTGAAAAGGAAGGACAGAAGCGTTCAAGGAGAGGCAATAGGTCAGTGGATTCAGCATCTCAACTTACATGAAAAGGAATGTGTTGAACCACAGTTTAAAACTTTGCTGCCCTTCATTTTTTCCTGCAACTCATCTGCTGCTGTCCACAACTAGCTGCAGTGCCATTGACATGGAATGTGTGAGCCTCTCTCTTGGGGAAAAATTATCTAGTTTCAACTATCAATATCTCACACACTGCCCGAGAGGCTGGATTCAGGACATACAGATGATTTTTTATAATAAAACTGGTAAAGGAAAAAAAAACCACCACCAACAAAACCCAACCCTTCTAACTGAAAAATCTGAGATTCCTTTGCCCCTGTGTTAACTACCATCACAATAAAACAGACCTAAGCCAGGATCACAAGTCCATTCATCATCTGCATTTTCTAAAATTATGCAGGACATTGATCCTTATGCCAATAGAAGAGACACACTAGTATCTCTCAATGCCGATTTTCTCTAAATACAAAAGAAACACAGCTCAGTATAACACAGGACCGTATGGGTACACGACACGGAACTAGCAAGAGCCAGAAGAATTTCCTAACACCTAAATCCAACCTGATGTTGAAGACACACAGGTTTTGACACTTTAATTCAATGCCCCCCAAAATGACATGGAGGTGATAGGTCAGGTGAGTAGATTAAATCAGGTTGAGACTGGAGCTATTCCATATATGCATCCAAAACAGTATGGGGGTTGCATGGCAGGCTGCTGCAGGCAGCCCTGAGCCTACAAGCTGGATGCGATGCAGACAAGGGTTTTCTTACTCTCATGTCTCTGCGTGCACAATTCCACGCGGCCCCTTGCAGAGTTTCTCTTTATCCTCTTGCAAGAGCCTTTACTTTGCAGTCTTTCTACTAAGGCCTGATCAAAAGGCTACTGTCATCACTGCAATACTGCACATTAATTTTTTTATTTCAATCAGAATTACAGAGTTTGTCCCACTGCCTATTGTGCTTAAGGCTACAACAAACTCAGGCATATTAAATAGTCGTGGAAGCAACCATATATCTTGCTTTGCATTGTCATATACCTATGAGTTTGGTCCAATGCACTTCCCATGGGCATTTACTGATAGCCTGAACAGACTGCAAAGTGATTTATGTGGCGACATGTTTACTGAGATACATCAATGACACTTTTAAAACTTTGCTTCAGAAACACTTGATTTGTCTAAATAACATCCACAGCTTCTTCCTCTCAACAAAGCAGAGCACAATTAGAAAACAGCAAGGAACCACTAAGCAGGGCAGAAGCGGATGCTTTCCTACTTTAAAAAATTCCTTACTTAAAAAAAAACAAAATCTATAATTAGACCAAAAGTCATAGTCTCAGAAATATTAATTATTCAGAAAGCCATTATGAGTTAAAGTCCACACACAACTCATTTATTTGTGCATTACTTCCTTGAAATTTCAAAACTTTTTGAAAACTTTAAGATCCATTTCATAGAAAAAAAAGAACTGAAACCCAGGCCATCTGTTTAAATATAGAGGAAACAAATTTTAATGAACTCCAGACATCTTCTGCTGCTCTGTTCTGGTTTCAGCCTAGTGTTTGCTGAACCTGGCCTCTCCCTCACTATTATTAAGGTATTAATGGTTTGGCACCAACTGGTGCCAACACATCAGACTGCAAAACCTAAATCAGGTCTGGCATGAAGCAGCAAACCTCACAGATAAAGACCTGGTACGAGGCAGTGCTGGTAAACAAGAATAATACTGTATGACAGACAACTAGCAGAAGAGAGGATGGCAAACAGAAGATAATTGCGAAACGTGGTATTTTTAGCAACAATCAACCAAAATGCCTTAGACATCAATTTCAAGCCACTTAATCCTCTTAATGACTTGCTATGACATTTGTTTATGATTAGGGTTTCACTTTGTTTTCTATAGAAGATTCCCCTCAGACTCCTGCATTCAATATGCTTTGTAAATAGTTCTGTGAGTACACTAAGTATTGGGTTAGGGTTTAGTTATCACAGTGCTAAATTATTCCAGCTGGGTTATTATTAATTCTCCTAATTTTACTATCATTCGCTATCATTACAACAATGCAGCACCCTATGGTTACATTTATTACAGAGCATAAATCCAGTGCTAGTATAAGATGCTGGAATGCCTACTCTGCAACTTTACGCAAGAGCCTGAGGAATGTTTAAAAATAATTATCTTGAAGACAACTTTTTAAGGGCTTACCTCTAGATTCTCATTCTCTGCCACCACATTTTCATATGATGTTGGATAAGTTTTCTGTATGTGATACTCAACTGCAGTACAGGCTATCGCCCAAGGCAAAACTCTTTCATAGTAAATACACTTGGGAAAGGGATGGTAGAGTGAGAGCCGAGAAGAAGAGTATACTGCTGTATACAGAAATTTCCATTAAGAGAAAGCATTTCTAAAAATAGGCATTTAAAAATATCTTAATGTGTATTCCCCCCCCACCACCACCTTCAGAGAATTTATGCTGCTACATATCTTTTTTCTAACACAAGCGTATGCTTGATTAGGTCTTGATTCAGAAAAGCAATTCATTCAGGAAAGAGCTTTTAGCACCTGCTTAAAGCCTGTCAGAGAAAAAGTTAAGCAGATGCTTCGGTGTCTTCCTAAGTCAGAACTGTAACTGGAGTTATGAGTGTGTAAATCCCTTCATGACATACATTCATGCATAAAGATTCTGAAATTTTGATTCCATTATCAAGGCAACTCTCCACCTGCCTGCACACCTTTGATTCTAGTAACAAGAGGTCATAACTCTGTTTTAAGCAGCTGCTTTGAAATAGTCCCGAATGTGCCAGTACTGTACCCTCCAACCTCCCCAAGTTACCTTCCTCCTTCAGTAAAGTTGAAGCATTTTCTGAGTACAATAGCCTGCAGACTAATACTAGTAGTAATAGTGCTGGTTTTGTTACTTCCCTGTAGGACTGACCACATCCTTTGTGAACACGGCATCACAGCAGCTTCGGTTGGCCACCCATTCATTTGGAGATCCGCAGTGACATCTCCTGAGCTCACCTAAAGCAATGGTCCCTAGATAGCAATTCTTTACTTTGTATGCATGCAACTGGTTTTTCTTTTTAAGGATTTGGGGTTATCCACACTTGGGAAATATACTTGTTCGTCCATCATCCAAGCAACTAACCAAAACTAAAGCAGATCCTTCTCATATCCCATGGCCAAAATATCCAATGACATTTGAGTTAGAACTGCTCTTAAGATTTTGTTAAAGTCAGGTGTGTAGCCATTAGTAGTTATTGGCCAGTGAATTCTTTGCTACCTGAAAACGTGCACCTCTGCCAAAAGCTGCGACTGATCCACTAATCAAAAAGTTTGAAAGTGGCAAGTTTGAGCTCAGCTTTCTCTCACATGTAAGAGCATGGTGCTTAAGTGAGCATCAGACCCCCCTGGCTAAAGACAAAGTGCTTCTGCTTTCCTGTCTTTTGGATTAGTCACCCAATCAGAGAAGGAAATTAGATTAGTTTGGGCTTAATAAGGCATGTTAGATATTATTTGCTGCTCACAAGTATGTGCAAATTCAATAATTTGCTCTGTATCTTTCTGGGTATTTACAAACCTCTGCTTCCCTTGTACCATTCTCTGTGCTGACAGGTACTATGTTTGCTTTCCTCTGGATTGCTGACAATTGCCCTATTCTCCATAAGCTTCTGAGAGTCATAAATAATTCGGCGGGTACATTTCAGAAGGCCATGCTGGCCCAAATATATCACACTTATCTAAATACTCCTTATCTTGTTCTTGCCTTTGCTCGTAACCCCTTGTTACAGGGAACACTGTTATGGATCTGACATAGTTATTAACCTTTCTGTGAAGAGCCGTGAAAAATAATGGCATTTGGTAGTTCTGTCTTCTCTGTCTAGTCCATTTATTTACTTCCTTTTCTTACTGTTGGACTTTTGCCTTGCTTTTACTTCCAGTGCTTTTGTAAGTTATTTCATTACCCTTTATAGCTGTAACTGACTTTGTCTCTCAGTCCTTCCAATTTTAGTCTACATGGCTGCACAACTGGTGTTCTTCTTAGCCACACATCTTTTGCTTGCCAGGTTTGTGCAATTTCACAGTAGTTAAAAGCTCCTGGTGTAGCCATGCTAGTTCCTTATGACATTGTCTTGGTAAGACTGATACTAGGTTTAGATGAACTGACTTCAGAAGGGGCTTGGCTACAATCTAGGGATGCAGAGGAGCTCTGGAAGCCACAATATGCCTCCTCTGTGCACTGCTCCAGCACAGAAGATGTACCCTACTATGCCAACATCCATCCTTCCACCAAGTGATGCACAGCTGGACTGAAGAGCTGGGAAAGGTGAATTAGAAGGTGATTAGAAGGGACACAGCAAATATCTATATTTCCAGGCAATTATTCACTATGTGAATAATTAGAGGATAGGATGGAAGTCTCCTAGACCTACAGCTCTCGAGTCTTCTACATATAGCCAACAACCTACCCCCACATATTGCTGAAGACTAAACTCTTCAGCTAAACCAGCTTTAGCTAACTCTAGGCTGAAACTCAAGAACGAGTATGAGTTTGGTATGAGCTTGCCAGCTTCCTTAGTCTTAGTTAAATGCATCTTCTCAAATCATCACTGCAATCTCCTTCACAAAAGATTTTCAGATTCAACAAAAATAGTCCAAAAATAACTGCTTTCTCTTCTTAGACTGTAGTCACTTAACAGAGCCAAGAATTAGCAATTTATTTCACGTTCAGTTAAACTGATGGAAATGCTCTAAGTTGCATTGATTAGCAAAGCCTTGGCTTTAATCTTGAATGGAATTCTGGGGAAACACATAGAGCTCATTTATTAAAATAAGTATGCAGACATGAAAAAATATATACATGGATCAGAGCAGTGTGACTGGGTAAAAGGTTTGAATGTGCCCCATTTTCTTTATTCTCAAAGGAAACTATTAAAGAAATGGGTCACAGACTGGCAGGTCTAAGTATCTTCAAGATCATCCTTGGATTTCAGAGGCTATTCTACCCCTGCCCTACACTTGAGGTATCCAAAACAATTCTTCAAGATGCCAAATGCATGTTTGATTTTGATACAAGCACAAGAGTGAGCAATGTTGAATTTGCAATTCAAAGGCTTGCTTGCTGCTGGCTCTTTGAAAGGAACAATCAAATGATTAGCATTTGGGTACACCTTGTCTGCAAGGAGA
>JAVSBS010003215.1:146942-160915 GCA_033124195.1 Coracias cyanogaster
AGGAGCAGTCACAACATGGGAGTGTTATCAACACCCTTCTAGTTCCCAGCACAAAAACACTGCAGCTGTGGGGAAAAACAGCTCAGCCAGACCCACTACACATGGGCTCTCAGGGCTTCTGATCTCTGCTACAGCTGCCCACCAACTGGCTGACTGGAGCCTGAAGCTGCAGGGCAGGGGAAACACAGCTCAACCAGGAATCTACAAGCTTGGGTTCAGCTACACTGAGAAAAATTAGGAAAATGTTTCCATTACAGCTCTTTTGTGGTTCTTTTGTTTAATTGGATTTTTTTAAAACAGATTTTTTACTCCTTTCAGAAGTGGACAACTTTCTCTTCCCTTCCCACCTACTAACTGCAAATTTTGACTTTAAGTCAATTCTTTGTGGACAACTTTGAGTAGCTGCCACATAGCTACTTCTCATTATGTTACCTGAATAAGATTTTCATATTGTTAGGAGCTTAAAATAATGATAAAGTTAGTATTTTTTCCTCCAGATATATGCTTGTATACTAGCATAATAGTTCATTCTATTAATTCTGTTAATTCTACTTGCATCCTATAGATGGAAGCTAGAGGAGCTTATACCTACTACACATTTACTACCTGGGGAACAGCAGTGATAGAGCTTAGACTAGAGAGAACTATTACTAAGCTATAGAACATCTACCACTTTCTTGGCATGTAAACTACACAAACAATTTCATGAGCTCACCTCTAGTTTATGTGCCACAAATAATTGGGGCAAAAAAAACAATTCACAGAGTTTCTGGCTGAAATGAGGTAATAACATTCAGTAATGGTCAACACACGCTCTAATTCTTGCCTTTAGGATATAACTGGTTAGAGAGAGTCTATGTACAGGTGTAACTGGGCAATTACATAACAGCAAAGATATATGAATATTATTAAATGTCCAGTTAATTGAAGCAAATTGCAAAGTACAGGCTTGTGAATGCAAAGCCATCAAAAAAAAAGGTAAGAGCTTCTTTTGGACTTGGCTGCTGGTTAAAAAAAGAAAAAGCAAAACAACGTATTTCCTCTTACTGGCAAAGGTGCTGGCTTGACAGCCCTGAAGAGTGATCTATTTATTCAAGGTAATGCTGGCAGCAATGGTACACGTTTCTTCCAATGCACCCAACCCTGTATCTATTTTCAGCTCCATCAGTAAGCTAAAGGTTAAAGCTATTTATTTAAACCCACACCCACACGCCATTTAAATTGACCCAAATTATTGTCTGAGTTGTAACCTCTCGGTATTAAAGTCCCCTCAGGGTCTGCTTCTTCAATTTCAGGCTCAGAAAATTCCTCCCTCACAGGGTAAAAGTGGGGTAAGGAGCATCTCCAAATAGAAATGGAGAAGGAAAGTGGGCAGGAGGAGTTCATCTTCAGAGAATGCCTCTTGGTGTTGCGGATAATGCATAAAACTTCAGTTTTATTGGAAAAAAAATCAAGAGAGATTAGCTTCAGTCAAAGAATGTGTTGGTGGTAAAAGATCTCATTATCACTCCTGTTTTAAGGATTCCTTAAGAAAAAAAAAGAAAATAAAAAAACCCGAAAAACAGGACATGTTCTGCCTACTGCAGCTGGAATGAAACCCACCAAAACACTTCAGAACTGAAAAGGAAAGGTGGTCCCACACAATCAGCTTACGATGGAAATAATTCTCTTCAAACAGTCCTCTCTGTGCCAGATGACCAGGAGGACTGAGGAGGAACAGGAGCCTTGTGCAGTCATGCACCAGTTAACATGAGCAAAGTGCCATCCCAGGAGTGAAATTACTCTCTAGGCTGATAAAAGGCAAAGGGAAAGCAGCATCTGGCCTACAATATTTAGCCTTTTCTACACAGTTTAATGCTGTGTGAAGCATGGTAAAAGCAAAGCTTCCTCAGCCCTGGGAAGACAGCTGGCGATGAAACGCAGCAGGGACACCATATGATGGAAGGCTCCTAATTACAAAGTCTCCGTCTTGCCTGTCAGAGCAACTGCACAGTAGTGCAGGGTAGTTCATGGAGGAGTCAGGAAAAATCAAGCAGAGATAAGACTTGAAATCCATCTCCAGATGCAAACTTCCCGTACCTTTGAGTACAGCTGGCTCTCGAATCTAGCTCCAGCCCAGAAAGATGTGGTTCAGGCTGAGATATCCCCAAAGTTCAGCATTTTTCCAACTTTGGCTTCTGATGGGGAGCCAGTCATACAAAGAGATATTCAGCAGAGAATTTCAGCACCCAGTTCCATCAGTGTGAGTGATAATCCCTGGACGCCAAGATTCACTCACACCAACACAAAGCGCAAGGATGAAGAAAAAAACCAGTAACCCAAGAGGTTTGAATCTCATTTGATGTTCCCTAGACACAAAACAGGAAAAGGACTTTCTCTTTCAACCTATATAGAGTACCTCATTACATACTGATACTGTTAATTGCTATTCAAGTGCCCAGAGGCAAAGACACAGTACACTTTTAATAAGCTGAAAATACTGTTAAATACATCAGTGTGATAGAGAGGAAGCAAACCCTGCCAATACCATGAAAGCAAGCCCACAGAGAACCAAAGGAGGTGACTCCATGCTGATGGACAGACTGGAACTGGTATCTACTAAAGCTGCTTTAAAACCCACTACCTTTATGCTACACTTCAGTCACCACTGAGACTACACAAACCCGCCGCATCTCCTAATAGCAGCATCTCACTGAGATCATTGCAGTGACATGAAGAGCCACATGTCAATGAACTTCTAAATCTGGGCTTTTCCTTCTCCCCTACTCTTTGGTCACTGAAGCTCTGCTATATTAGTGCACCAGCACCACTGGAATTATAAGGTCTGCTGGGAAGGAATCGAGCAGTGATATTTTCAGCTGCACTGCCAGCATGTTTCTGCACTACCGCGAGGAGAAAAAAGAACAACTGGAAGAGCTGGCTGAACTCTATAGGAAATACAATTAAAGTCCTGCTAAACCATGTGACTTTTGCTAAATTTGAAGCACAAAAGACAAAATTGTTTTATAAGCTCTATGCTGAGTAATAAAGGGATAAAGAATTATATTTTTACAATTCAGTACGAGGCAGCCCCAGCCCTGCAGAATCCGCATCATCCGGGCTGTGTGCGGGGAGCAGAGCTGGATACCTAATTTTTGAGACAACAGCAGACAGATACTTAAAGCTATTGCTCAAAGGGCTTAAATAATGAGTTGTAAATTAATTCATTATCATTTTCTATATAACCAATGAAAAACAATTCAGATCTCGTATGCTGTACAAGTTTTGGTGAAACCTGACAGGTGAGGCTTTTGCCCAAGAGACAGAAGCACCTAATGCCAGAGGCTTCATTTGTGGCCATGCTTCAATTCCGACAAGCGCTTGCTTCCCACAAAAGTAAATTTTTTATGAATTGGGAGTAAATTTGACTAATTTTGGTTAAAATTTCAAAGTTAACAAATACGTGCCTAGAGGAGAGCCTGACAAAACCTTCTGGTCAGGAGCTTTGATATATATATGTTTTTTAATTACGCTAAAGCATTATAAGACCCAAACAACTCAAACTAAAATCAAGTAAAATCAGTGCTGCTGTTTTTAGAAGAACAAACAATAACAAGGAAGAACTGTTACCAAATAGTAACATAACGTACTACTGAACACAAAAGTAGTCAGGAAAGTACACAGACTTTCATTTCAAAGAAGAAAAATGGTCAGAAAAATTCTCAAATAGTAAAACAAGACTGATAAGCATTAACTCTCTATAAAATTAAATTACATTTTAAAAAAAGGAAAAAAGCAGGAGCAATGAGCCCTGACAGGGAAAATGATTGAATTAACATATCAAAGGAAGGAGATAGGAGAGTAATCCAGAGGGTAATACAAAAGAAAAGTTTAAGGGACACCTTGGGATAAGTTTTCTTTGAAGTACTGCACTTCCTAAAATAATAGGAGGGTTATCTAAACACGCCCATCATGCATCACAATTATTGTTCTACACTTTTACTTACTCTCCACTTATGTAATGAATTTTCTGTAAGTGCTCCAGCAAAACAGGCCTAATTAAGAAGCTCTCATTATGTGTGCAATTACTGTCAGAGACACAGAAGCCAAGTCTCTATTTCAGACCCTGGGTGCTCACCCAAGCCACACACGATCCTCCAAAGCAGAACAGGCCAGTGGTGATTGAAATCTTAACAGTTCATGTAGCTTATTAAGCTAAAAATTGTTTCATTGTCCTACATCTCACCTCTTTTCCCCCCAATTCCCATTTCCACAAGCTGTGCCTGCCTCTGACATCAGATGCAACTGCTGCAAGATCACCAACTGCTACGTCACATGCAGCAACTGGCAAGATTTCATTTTCTATATATGCTGGAAGAAAAAGCCTTGCAGGCCATTAAACAAGCCTAGAACTTGAAGGCAATTAATCAACCACCACTTTGCAATAATTTCTGTAGCTTTCAACAGGTGCATTTCCTTTGTGGGGACATTGCATTTGTCTGCCATAGAGAAGAACCCGACATCTTCAGCGATGTACATCATAGCAAAAGTTTAAGGAAGAATTTAATTTCTGGGAAGACTAGACAAAGTGGCACCACCTGAAGAGGTGTCTGGTTTCTACAGAGAAAGAGACTACCCATGACTATCCAAGACCAAAGGGTTGCCCATGCTCTGCGCAGTAAAACTGTACCAAAGTGGTTCCTTTGTTAGTTTTTTGACTGTGCTGGAAATGCAGTGATTATACAGTTTACAAGGAAATAGACAGTGTATTGCCTGAGGGACTCCTTGGGCACGGTCTTTGAGAAGGATCATCCAGCTTCCGTTCCTAAAGCCAACCATATATTATCAAAATGCAGTATGACTTTGGCACATTTTGGAGATTTAACATCTGGAAATATTTTATCCTATTTAATTTTTCTTTAATTTTAATGGAGTTAATTTTGCCTCAAGCCTCTATCCGTTCCCAGCTTCGTGACCACCTTGCAGGCGCAGTGGTACATCCAGGGCAGATTTGCTCGCCTGAGCTGTAATGCATCCAAATGCAATAACACAACATGAGTAGCTTCATTCTCCAATGTATGTGACAGATGATACAGATATCTCCAGATGACTAATCTACATCCAAGAATTAAATACATGGCAGATATGATCTTTAGATGAAATTCAGTCTGGAAGTTTAAATGGAAAAGGAAATCAGGTAATTAAAATCCTGCCCTTGGTAATACTTTTTTTCAAGTGACAAAATCTATAAAAAACTCAGGCAGAAGCATAAAGTACAGCTGAAAGAGATTCATTGAAAACCAAATTAATACTTTAATTCTGTCAACATTCTGCCTTTAAATGAGATGAAGCTCAGAATGAGTACCAAGCACAGTGACTTATTGCCTCTTCTCCATAATTTAAATGACTGTTTCTAACATTCACTAAATTCCTCCTGCGGAGTTTCTGCCTTAGTTTCTCACACACATAAAAAGAGAGAAAAAAATAAATAAATAAGTGCTCTCTGTAGAGCTTCAGAAAAAGGAACATTCAACTGAGAAAGAGCCAGGAGTTTTCCAGTAGTCATGTCAAAAATCAATTCGGCTGGTGGACCAGAGATGGGATTACTAGAGCTTTCTTCACTTCTGTAGCTCTGCAACTTACTCTCTAAGGAGTATGAATGGGCTTGTTTGCTCTACAGTCTCCATGAACAAGAAGTTTCAAAGAGTGAAACTAAAGATCGTTATGCACTTGTAATGCAGCACAATGTTTTCAAAGTCACATCAGCTGGTTCAGGGAAACATTTTACCTACACAAACTTTAAATGATTTCTCCAGCTTTTACCTTAAAAGGTACTTCCCTCAAACATATCCTTCCAAAAATCAGTAATAAATTAATAAACAGAATCATAAGCATTTGGCTTGAGTGCTTCAAAGAGTCTACAGCAATCACTGAATGGGAGGTTGCCAAAACTGCAGTCCTAATTGACTGACGATTGTTAAATTAACTTAAATTTAATACAATTGAATGACACACCATCTTTCTACAAAGTGATCAAAAGCACAGTTAGTAGTCATGCACAGATCCATATTTAATAATATGATACTACTATTCAGTTGACACTTAGCATACATCTGCTTTTATTACATCTGTAGGATGATTACCACAGCACTGCCAAGCCTCTCCAGCATTCCCGTCATAAAACAAAAACTTACAGATGCTATTCCTACCATTAAATTTCTACTCTTTAATATAACGACACCAGCACATAAAGTACCCTGAATATCAACATTTCACATCATGGGGGTAGGAGAAAGTCATGCTTTTAAAATAACATAGCTGTCAGCTGAGACTTTCACATTTGGGTGATTGTAGGAACACAAAACTGCAGCATGCTGAGTCTGGCCCCTGCCAAGCAGCAACACTCAGTCACACTGTCCCAGAATAGCCACCACGTCTTCCCTATTTCCTATCTACGTGACACTCCTGATGGAGAACTGCAGATTAGTACCAACAACCCAGACCTGAACTAGAAAGGGTTCTATGAAGAAAACAACAGACAGCACCAAAAGGGAGGAAGGAATTTGGATTACAATGCCTAGGTGATCCCAGAAGGCCAGCAGGTCCTACGCAGAAAAGGAAAACAAAAAAAGAAACCTGAAAAGAGTTCTTGCCTCCAATCTAAAGAAAAATTTCTTCTTGACCTCAAACCCTGCAGGTAAATTAATTCTGAGTAATCTCTTGGCTATTTTTACAATGGAACCTTTGCCAGGCAGCTGAGCTTTCCAGTAGAACCAGGAGCAGTTCCAAACACCACACACCATCTTGCAGGTGCTCTTGTTAAAAATTTCATGTTTCTAAACAAGGTTAGAGGACAGAGAAAATGGAAGTTGTGCATTAATGTGAGCAAACCAGCAACAGTCCCAAGTCACCACAGAATATGTGGCCAACAAAATGACAATTCCAGTAGGCAGCACTAAAAGGCATCCAGAGTCTTCATTGCCAGTTATGAGATTGATTTGGTCAAATAGAGCCAGATATCTTATTATACAGACAGGTCAAATGCCTTCAACCCCAATATCATCTGTAGCTCTTACACATGCCTCTTATAGAAGATTATTTATCCCCATCTTTAAAATAATACACAAAAACATAAAGAGTCTTTTGTGGGCTTGCCTTTACAAATTAGAAAACTTTTCTGAATGTAACGATTGAGATAACATTTAGGTTCTTTCTGGTGAAAAAAAGTCAGTGTAAGATAACGAAGCATTCCCATACAAAAGAAAATCAATTCTGGTGACTTCAGCGAGGGGTTTATTGAGCAGAAGCATTTCATAGACTCATGCTGTTCTTCTACACAAAACTAATTTCTATTCCATCTGCAAATCTCAGGTTTTAGCCTCAGTGTAACAGCTGTGGCTGTCACTCTATTAATTTTATTCTGAGATGTAATGTATTTAGAAAACTACTTAATAATTCAGTATTTTCCCTTAGCCAACTTACAGCATCCCTTTCCAGAAATGATCAACACTGTGGGATTCATTCTGATATGCTTACTCATGCACAACTGGATTACAGGAATATGAGAATAAAATGAACAAAAATAGCCACTCTGCACTTCCTAAAGCAGGTTTTAAATTTTATCTGTCAATGGCTCAAAATGAGCCTAAAATGTAAAGAATCCCTTAAGGGCTAGATCTGAGCTCATGTTAATTATGCCACCCCACTGAAGGTAACGAATCCATATGGATTTCTACTAGCTAGGAGCTGCAGGAGCAGGAGCTTCAGCAAGAAGTCACGCATGTGCATCTGAAGGCAGCATTTAAATCTTGTAAGGAAACGAAGCAGCTTTCATGTCAAAGTCCCAGAAGAGCCATACCAGAGCTGTTCGCTCTGCTCAAGCTGCGTGAGAAGAATCAACGACATGTACATGCTCCTGTCCCTCAGAGACGGGTGAATTGCTGAGTGTGCAAAATGAAAGCTGGCTCCAGTTAACTAAAACCAAGCTCATTACTGGTCAAAAAATGAGGTCTTTGAATAAAAGCAAAACAAAATAAATAAATAATAATTCAGGGCTTTATTGAAATCTTCATGTGTCCTATCCTTAAGCTCCTCAATGACCTTTTGTCCCTTCCTTGCCAACTTTCAGTCGTGGCTCAATTCACACACTCTTATTTTGCCCATTTAAATGTTCTCCAAATTGGTGACTTGTTTAGACATTCATGTACATTGTTTCTATACCTCAAACAGATGCATTATTTTGTCACACAAGGGGATTTTAGAAGAAATACCACAGCAGTATCCCAGCACTTGCTGACTAAACAATAACCCACTTCATTTGCAACCAGCCCACAAGAGCTGCGTGCCTATGTGCATGGCCTGCCAGCTCTGCTGCTCAGCTCCACAGTCACACTCACAAGCCAGCAGCTCGCATGCCCAGACACCACCAGGCTGTGATCTACCAACTAGCTTAGGTTCACACCTTATTTTCACGATGCAAATTGTTTCAAAGCTTATGTTACAGACCTGATTTTTCAGTATTAACAGTTGTGCTGTTTCTATGATTTTATGATTCTGTTCTTTAATATAAATTAAAAATAAATAAATACATAAATAAATAAATCAGCTTGGTTTAAAGTAGGAGAAATACCCAAGCAACAAGATTTTGCATCTGGGATAGGCTCCGCTGTGTCTCTCAAGCAGTGCTCGGTGTTTGCCTGGCAGTCCTCCCTACCACCTGCATTCCGCAGCAGGAAACGCTATTGGTATTCAAAGCATACCCCAGTTAAGACTACCACCATATGCTGACAAAGTATCTTGTATTAGATCCTAGGACAGCTCTTTTGCTACAGCCTTATATGACATAAGGTGAGAGCAAAAGGAAATTATAGGGAGGAGGAGAATTAAAAAAGCCGAACAACTCAGCCCAGGTATCAATCATCTGTATTACCCTGCTTGGGCACAGAGAAACTGTGCAGAAAGCTGGATACTGCTCTTAAAAAGTGCCTCTGATGCACAGATTTACTCCTACAGCCGTTAAGGAAAAATTATTTCTAATTTAAGTAATTAACAGTGGTTATTCAGAACTGCCAGGGGAAATACGAAGCACCCTACCACGTCATAAGAATAATGCAATAATCTGGAAATATTACAGCAATGTGTCACTTTCACTTCCATTCTAAATAAAAAGAGGGAAATAAAAATTAAGTATCATATTAAACACAAATGCTATCTCATTCTAAGTTTCTGAAGAGTATTTTAGAGTACAGTGCATGTAGACATTTCATTTTTAAAAAAAATAATAATTTAGCTGTGAAAGAATGTTTATTTTCATAGTGAAATTTGATCTCACTTCACAGCTTTTCTAAATTCATTAGAAACCTCTTAGTGAAGCGTGAATTGCCAAACGCTTCTTCTGCAAACTGGACAGTAATATCAATCATGGATCCATTAGAAAGAAAAAGGGAAGACAGGAAAAGCGTCACTAGCAAAATACCTTTGAATGTTTAAATTATTGTTTTTATAAAGTGAGAAATGTTGACTGTTTCCTCTACCATTGTCAACTTGTATGATACAGTGCTATGCAAATAAAATTACAATGTGAATGTGTTGTTGAACTGGTAGGTGAAAACTATTACATGCACAATCTTTGCACAAAGAAAATCTACTCCCCTCAGAGTTATTTGTTTAAAAAGACTATTCTATTTATCTGCAAGTATTAACACAGCATTGAACAGCACTATGTTGATCTCTTCTTGCATGGAACATATTCTATTTTAAAACCAGAAATATTCTACTACTTTCAAGAGTTTTCAAGAAAATGTATTACAAAAATATCCCTTGTGTTGGGAACATAAAAAGACATTTCTTTGGGTCTTTATACCTTACTCATGCAACACAATGGAGATCTAAAGCAGTGCCATAAACCCTTGGAGCTAGTTGGCCTAGAAAAACTATATTGATATTAAAAGTTTATCTATGATTACAAATATTTTCACAACCCTAAATTAAGCAGCCTTGAATTACCTTGTATTTACCCATGGGCAGATACTGTGGATTAACTGGGATACATCTTGTTATCCCAGAGCCCACACACAAATGCTCACCCCAGAGTGGCTTAGACTTAAGAGGTGAATCAATAGGGTAGATCACTAAGATTTCATCCCTAAAGAATAGGGAAAAGTCTTCCTAGATTAAAGCAATAGAGTTGATAATGTTCTCATGGCACAGACACTAATTTCTCACACACCTGGTGTCTGCCAGGGAAGAAAGATCCTTACATGGCATGGTCAATCGTACTTGAAAAATCCCCCTGAGGATCAGGCAAGCGCCAGTAATTTCAAGTGAGATGTGTTAGAAAAAAATCCAATTTTTTCTAAACTGAAAAATATCACAAGAAAATGTTGGATTTTTTAGCTCACTGTGCTTTTCCTTTCCCCAATTACTTTTAGATAAAACAATACTGAAAATACAGTCAACACCTTTCCTGTATCATAACACAGGGGTTTTTTCCAGTCAACCCAATTTCTGACATCCATTTGCATGGATGCCTAAAAATGTTGTGGAAAAAAACAGTAGTTAGAAATACTGGGAAAGAAGAGGGAGGGGGAAGATCTCATTTCAAATATGACTAATAAAAAATAACTAACTAGGCTTACATTTAGTCAATAAACATATTTAATATGCCCAGCTGAATATACCTAGCCTATACTTCACATCCACCTAGTGACATTAGGGGACCAGACAGCCCATCATTAGGCACAACTGAGGCTGGTTATCTTTACCACTTTAATCCAATTTTTAAAAAGAAAAAAAAAAAAAAAAGGAAAAAAACACAGGGTTAAAAAAAAAGGAAAAAAGAGGGTATTCTCACAGAAAAAAGCAGCCACCGCCAGGTACCAGACCATTGCTGGAGGCATTTCCAGGGGAAAGCAGCCACATGAAACCGATATGCCCTGGCTTGCACCACTGCCCTGGGAGGTTGCAAAGAGGCGAGGAATTCAAACATGAATGAAGTGTTTTCCTTGCAGTGTCCAGTGTAACTCCTCAACACGCCTGGCTGATGTTACAAAACTGTCTGCTTCAGCACAACACTTGCCAGAAATTATTAACACTCAGATTTCTCACGGAGAAAGATTGGCTCCTCTGCACTACCGAGATGGCTGGTGGAAGAACGAGCGGCTGTACAAGGCAGTGCTTTATTTCGCCCTGAGATGGAGAAACAGCGTAGAGCTGCAGAAACTGTTTTCTTCCCTTTCACTTGACTTACACAGGAAAAATTTAGGCAGGTGAGATGGGTAGTGATTTTGACCCCGTTGTGTAGCTGCAAACTTCCTACACAGAAATTTCTGCAACCAAAAAAAAAAGTCATCTTCCATCCTCTGCTCCCAGCATGTTACCACTTCACTATCCAAAGACCTTTATTTGTTCCCATTACTGTAGTACCCACAAGCATCTCAACATCCCTAACAGATATAGTCTTACAAATCCCTGGGAGGTAGAGAATCATGCAAATCATGGTTACATCATTTTTGCAGATAGCTTTTATGTGCTACATAGTACTATATACTTCAGGATACTAAAGAAAACAAAAAACAGACTGAGAACATCAGAATAGTCTGTAAAAGTCTGTCCCTGAACCAAACAGTGAAAAAAATAAAAAGAACACTAAACTGTTGAGTGAAGGCCCTGGAATATGTTTAACTATCTCTCAAGTCTACTGAAAGGCATGACTAGCTTGTGCTAAAGCTGGAGAACATGTTAACGAGTGTTTTGTTGATTTAGTCCTAAAGAGGATTGAAAAGGAAAATAACTATTACAAATCTGGAGATGTGCCACTGCTTGTTTCGTTTCACGCTTTTGATTAGGAACTGAGCAGAGTCAACATTTTTTTTTCTTCAAAATTTACCCCAATTTTTAAAACCAATTTTCTAATTTGTCAAGGCACTTTTAAACAAATCTTAATATTTTACAACATAGCTTATATTTCAGCAAAGCAGAGCAACACGTACAGCTTCGTATCACCCAGGAGTATAACCACAGCCTTATTTTCCATGGTTTTGCATGCTTCTGAGCCATCCTTCACTGTGCTCTCTGTTTCTATCCCAGGCTCCTACCCAGCCTCCCACCAGCATCACAGTAGATACAGGAATCATTGACATGCTGTCAGAGCTACCTCGAAACAGTACAGCTAAACATCCAAAACTTTTCTCTGTACTTTGCTCTTAAAGAAAATGCTGCAAATTACAGCTCCCAGCTATGTTGATATGTCACCAAAACAACATAATCCAGTGAGAAACAGTTCTTTGAAGAAAGCTGGGGACAGATATGATATAATAAGTAGCCACTATT
Source organism: Coracias cyanogaster (assembly GCA_033124195.1). Taxonomy (NCBI): domain Eukaryota; kingdom Metazoa; phylum Chordata; class Aves; order Coraciiformes; family Coraciidae; genus Coracias; species Coracias cyanogaster. The sequence continues at coordinate 159,252 of JAVSBS010003215.1, forward strand.
AGTTGAATTGCAGGAAGCTCATGCTTTTCTATAAGTTCAAGATTTTTTTTTACATTTTCATGTGCATAAAACATGTTCGAATCACATGTTTAACAGGATCTTAATGGTAACTCAGGGCCCAATCCTGGTGTAACTTACACCTTACACAGGCAAACACAACAGAGCACTGAAACTCTTTTAATAATTTTTCAGGCTAGAAGGACAGGTACAAGGCTAGGTAAGGACAAAAAAAAGATGCAGTGAAACCCAGAATACGCAGGTATCTTAAAAGTCACCCAAAGTCAGGAAAGAGAATCAGTCCCTGTGCTGCATGGAAAAGAGCATGCTTGTGTACTGATCCAGCACACTTCAGCCAGCTTGCTGTGTCAAAAACAAAATAAAGAGGTTTTTTTTGGTTGGTTGGGTTCTTTGCAAGGAGAGATACTGAAGAAATGGAAAGCTCACATTCATAATATGAATGTGGATGTTTCAAAACACCACACCTGCCTATTACTCTAGTCACATTTCGGGCAAAAGTTTGGTATCATTTCTAGCCAACTCTGAATAAGCAAAATATCGCATATGCAATACATCCCACTGCTGTTGGGCCACAGCATGCTGTTCTGGCCAAACACTGGGTAATGAGGAAGGGAAACAAAACACCAACAGCAGTATTTTGCCCATAGGAAAGAATAAACTAAAGCTAATTATATACTTTGTCTGGAACGAAGAAAAATTTAAACCATGCTTGCTTCCTTATAGCTAATATTTATGTTAGCAAAGAAGGAAAATAGCTACTAGGACATCCTAGAACTGAAGAGCAGACTGTTATATACTTTTTGATGGATTACAGTGGTCTTAGCACAATAAATTAAAAAAAAGGTGGCTGCTACCAATGGAGTCCTTTAAACAGGACTCCACATGTTTTTTTTTTTTCACAATATAATGTTTTATCCAATTAATCATCTTACTCTCATGGGTTTTTCCTCCTTTTTTGCCTCTAGGTAGGTCACTGGATAGTGATGCTAATTTGTCAAAGTTCTCATGCAATTTTCTGCTTATTAAAAAGTGAGGAATCACACTGCAGTTTAAAAATCTATACCACAGAGGCAACACCAGTTGCAGGGTCACAGAGTGACCTCTTTGTGTTGATGGAGGGAAAAATAAGTCTCCTTCATTTATATTAGAGATTAAAAGTCTTTATTCCCTTGCTGCAACAGACACTACAGCTTCCTTTCCAGGGGTTGTTCGGCGTTTTGTTTTGTTTTTTAGATACCTACAAGGAATAAAAGAGGAAATAACATGTCAGGTTCGTTATTCCTATCTGATTTCCTTCTGACTTCATGCAATTTCATTACACAAGGTTGAAAATTCAATTTTATTTTAAAATAGCACTAAGATGCCTTCTGAAAATAAAATGCTGTATTTACTAGTGTGGTGGGTTAACCTTGGCTGAGCGCCAGGTGCCCACCAAGCCACTCTATCACCCCCCCTTTTCTTTCCCTCTCCCTCCTCAGTAGAGCAAAAAGAAAGGGGAGGAAAATAAGGTGAGAAACAAAAAGCAGTTTCATAATAATAGAAGCAAAAGCTAAGCAAATCTGTGCGCGAAAGCAAAGGAAAACAAAGTTTTATTCTCTACTTCCCATCAGTAGGCGATGTTTGGCCACTCCCTGGGAAGCAGGGCT
>JAVSBS010003215.1:161015-238871 GCA_033124195.1 Coracias cyanogaster
GTGCTGTACGAGCACTGCTCAGGAGCAGTCACAACACGGGTGTGTTATCAACACCCTTCTAGCTCCCAGCACAAAAATACTGCTGCTGTGTGGAAAACTAGCTCAGCCAGACCCACTACAACCAGGAAAGGATGGAAATTATCATTCAAAGGGCTACGTCAAACAGGGAGAATTAGAAAAGAAAGTGCAATTCTTTGCTGTGAAGGATTCAGCCACAAGGGACAAGGGAAAGGGAAGCTAAACAGTCTCTTTCTCCTAATATATGTTGGAAAAAATAATGAGAAAAAGAAAATGTTAATGATCTAATTTAATATATCTTTTTCAGTATGTGGGACTTTAGGAAGCTTAAAAAGAAAGCCCAACATTTTGATCACTTCAAGCTCCCCCAGGAATACATTTCAGTTGCTAAAAAAGACCTTAAACTCAGATGCTTACATGTGCAGTGAAGTCAGCTGAACCGCCACTGAACAACATGTTTCAGCACTTACTAGTTCCACCCATCAATCTTCCCATGCTCCAGAAGAGAGGCTTCAGACAGAAGCTGCTGGCCACCAGCCCTTCAATAATTCACTTCTGTAAAATAATTTTCCACCACTCACACAGAGCCAGTGGCCAGCCTGGTCTTCAAAACGAGGAGCAAATTCAACAGGATGCAGGAGGCTGCAGCCAGCCCCTGCGCACGTTGCCAATGCAAAGGGCAGCTCCTGCGCCTGCCCTCTGCCAACTCTGGCCAACACAGGTAAGTGTCCATACAATAAAAAAAAAATTTAAAAGATTCACCAATGTGAGAGCCAAGTCATGCTTTGCCAAAAGAGGCTTTTGAAAAGAAAATGCTTGAGGTGGGTAAAAGGCTCTTCTCTTCCAGATAAGTGGAAATATTTCAGTCCTCAAACAATTTTGAAAATAAACCCTCTAAACTGATGGGAAAATTTGCAGGACCCTTGGGGTCCCAGGTTGCTCCTAAACACCCCCATGGCATGTTGGAAAATGCCTTCTGCAGATGTGGCCAGCAGATCAAGGGAGGTTCTCCTTCTCCTCTACTCTGCCCTGGTGTGGCTGCATCTGGAGTCCTGTGTCCAGTTCTGGGCTCCCCAGTTGAAGACAGACAGGGAGCTGCTGGAGAGGGTGCAGAGAAGGGCTACTAAGATGATTAGGAGACTGGAACATCTCCCTTACGAGGGAAGGCTGAGGGACTTGGGTCTATTTAGTCTGGAGAAGAGAAGACTGAAGGGGGGGGATCTCATCCACACCTATAGATGCTTAAAGGGTGGATGTCAGGGAGATGAGGCCAGATTTTTTTCTGTGGTGCCCAGTGACAAGAGGGAATGGAAATAAACCTGAGCTCAGGAAGTTTCTAAACATGAGGAGGAACTTCTTTACTTTGACGGTGGCAGAGCACTGGAACAGGCTGCCCAGACAGGTAGTGGAGTCTCCATATCTGGAGACATTCAAAACCTGCCCGGATGCCTTCCTGTGTAACCTGCTCTAGGTGGCCCTGCTCTGGCAGGGAGGTTTGACTAGATGATCTCCAGAGGTCCCTTCCAACCCTACCATTCTGTGATTCTGTGAAATGACCTGCCATCACATCCACCTTTCACATGCACCATAGTCTCTGAAACCAAACTCACATTTAGCAGGATACGTCCTTTTCTCCACTGTATGTAACACCGTGTCTAATCCCTCCGAGATTAAACTGTCAGTCAGAGGGACAGTCCTTAGTCCCCCGGAGAGATGCTCTGTTATGCACAGAAATTTCTTACCCAGAAACTTTCAGCAATAACATGTCATTCAGTTCATCTTTCTGTGATTTAAAAACAAACCAACCAACCAAACAAACAGGGTTGGGTTTTCTTTTGCTAGAAGAAAGGCGAAGAACGGTCTCGGAATAGTGGAGGTCAGGACTGCATTTGGAGGGAGAGTGGAGGGCTAAGAAACAAAAGAGCTTCCCACCAGTGGTCACCTCCAGGTTTCATATTACCAGGAGAACAGAAAATCTAAATGTAAGAGTTTAAAATTATCAAATTATTACATTTTGATAGGAGAGAGGGGCCTGGTCGCAACATGCCCTAGGGAAAAATCAGAAGGCAGAAATACAAATCTGCTCAAGGCAGGCTGGGTTAAATGGAGCTTGCTAAGAACAGATAAGAGGGTCCTGTCAAGAAGATTAAAATAAAGTAGATGGCTCACAATGGAAGGATGGAGGGAAGATCGGAAACCAAGCAGTGTGAAATAGGAGGAAAACGGGAGGAAACCACAAGGCATGATGGACAGTTCAGAAGACGAGTCCACTTGAAAGACAGCGATGGGAAACTGCTGCCCTGATTTATGCTCATTCCATCAGGTCAAAACAAAACCCTAAGACAAATAGAAAAGGTGAAAGCTCAGGATTTGATCTAGGCTTAATATTTAAATTCATGGACTGGGAGGGGGGTGTTGCCTTTTTGTTTGTTTTAAATCAAGATTACCTGCTCATCCAAGAGAAGGAGTTGCCCTCAAACACAAAAATACTAAGTTTTTCAGTCTTAACAATGCCAAAGTGCATTTGGTGTCATGGTGTGCTAAATATTACAAATGTTCAAACTGATGGTAGCAGTTTATACGGATAACGGATTATATTTCCATCCCTTCAAATGTTATTAGCATGCAGTTTGAGTAGTTTTAAACCAAGACCTCAGATCCAAGCCACAACAAACTTACAAACAGTTCAGAAATGTATTTTAAGCATAATTCTTGTCCTTAAAGCAACTTAAATCTGAATCCTAATATGATCTGAACGGGTGAGTCACAATTTCAAGAGTCTCTGTCTTACCCAGCCTTTTACCATGCCTCTCACAAGACGGGAATACTAAGTGATCTCCCAAACGAGCAGCCATCACATCTTCAAAGGCAAAAGAAACTAAACTGGAAACAAACTGAGAAGAGAAACAAGCTCTTCGTTGCAGCTGTGATTAAATGAACCAACTGTCTAACGATAGGACAAATATTGTACTTCACTGGATTTAACTGCATTTTACCCTCGCAAAACTGATTATAAAAGCATGAGATAATTTGCAATTATGCACTAAAACCACCACATTTTCCAAATAGCATACAAAGTTAACAGTGTCCATACACTGAAATATAAGACACATCATCTAAGGATTTTTGGGTTTACCCCAGTGAGCATGCCAGGCTATCTGAACCTATTAACTACATCACCTACATTCAATGTTTTTCCAAGTGTTCCTTCTTCCTTCCTCCCTCTGAAAAATCATGAAATGAATCTCAAGGCTGAAAGCTTCGCTTGGCAGGGAAATACGAGGCTCTGCAACCCTCTTTTTTGGGACCCTGTTCACACGCCACTTCCAGTAAAATACACATAAGTGGGAGGCCTTCAATATTCCCAAAAAATCCTATCACATTCCAATTCCAGGAAATTCAGAAGTACCATTATATTAATATAAAATTTCACCCATATGTTTCTAAGCTATGTGGGAGAGAAAAGCACCTACCTCCTTTTGCACTTCCAGTGAATTAATTCCCTGATAAAATAGAACTATACAGCAAAACAACCTTTTCATTGAGTTTTATGTTACACTTAAGCTTAAACCTGAATTCCTTGGATTTGCAATGTTTCTTTTAGTAAAATTATTATATGCCTGTAAAGCTGTGGGAAGGCTGGGAAAATCTGCACATAAAAGGCTCTCTCAGACTGAGCCTGGATGAGCACAGGGTTTTTTCTGAAGACTATACACAAAAACAGCCACAGCTTCTCTGAAGGCTGAGCCTGCCTTTCACATAGAAACTCAGCAACAATGAGACAGAGCAGGATGATCCACCGAGTCCAGTAGGACTCATCTTGTTGTTCCATTTGGCTGCTTCCCACATCACACGAGTCCTCACCCACAACCTCACATCAGCACTGGGATGGATGAGGGGTGAAATCTTCCAGATTTGCATCTCTAACTCTACTCCTTTCTCCCTTCAAAATTTCTCATCTCTCGTTATTTTCCATCCCTGAAGATGTCACCAAGTTTTCTCAGTGGCATGAAGTGTTCACTGGAAAGAGTAAAGTTTATTTTGTTCAATGTGGTTTTGCTAGATAAGCATTTGGGAACTGCTATTTGTCTTGCAGAAGTCCTGTTTCCTCTTGATACAGGCCAGCAGCCTGCAAGCCTATTTCTGTACCGTTCTACTTAATTGTGAGACTTGTTTCTTCTAGTCAGTCTTCATTATTATAGTCAAGTACTTTCCTGTCCTGATATGCATGCAGTCACACTATTGCTAGATTTATTTATACTCAAATATTACAGGTCTTTGTTGGAAGCAATTTTTATTTTTTCCTCTACAAGAATAGGGATGGACGTCACTGGTTGGTGCACAGCAACACTCCCAAGTGCTTTTTATGCAGGAATGGAAAGCAGGCTTAAAATCCACAGTGAATCGTGAACCAAGTGCAGAGGCATTGCATGTTTTCAGGCTTCTCATCCAGATACTAACTGACCAATGGTGGTGAGAAAATAAGCATTGCTTGCCAAGAGGTCATGAGCTGTCACACACCTGCCAGTGATGGGCACCACTCCAGATGGACAGATTGCAACAAAACACACATCATCTCATCAACCTGTGTCAAAACTAATTTGTCAAGCATCTCCCAAAAACTGCCATATTTTGAAACACATTACAATAGGATAAAAAGGAGGTTCAATCACTTCAAGCACCCAGGCCAGGGCCTGGCCATTCCCTTGCTAGAGGGACATCTTGGTGCTTCACTGTAGCCAAGAAAATACCCACATATTTAAATCAGTCCTCTGATAAAAGCACACCAGAAGATAGGACTGAGCTTTTAATGCTGGAGAATCATCTTCCTGATGAAGCTATTTGCTCTGAACTATACAGCTAGAAGGATGAAAACCCAGAGACTTTGCACCAAAGAGAAGAGCAAGTCAGCAACACCCAGCACGACCCTACTGGCCCCACAGTCAGGTGCTGTCCATCAGTGCTTTTGGGAAACACGAACACTGGCCACATGCCTTTGCTGCACAGCTAGCAAGACAGCAGCGAAAGAAAAAGAAAGGAAAATGTATTTACAGGCTCAAGGCAACCCTCCCCTCGAGCACTGCGGTTTCTGTTGAGTCAGAGCTGTCATCTGCCCTGCAACAAACTTATCTTCTCTGTCCATTTTGTGAGTAAGATTCAATCAGGGCTCCCTGGCTCCTCAGGGAACCAGCACTTCAGTGTGAGCTGCTTCCACTCAGATGTAATGGAGTGAGATTGCTCATGCCATTATTTTAAATGGTTTGAGGCCACACAGTCCCCAATTTCATTAGCTGCATTTATATACAGACCTTACACTTAATACTGTGGAACCCAGAGACATGTATACATTATGTGTCATCTTCCCAGCACACACAGACACAAAAAGAAACTGAGAAAAAAACCAAGAAAATAAAAGACAAAGAAATTAAAATATACCCAGGCAGCAGTAAATGATCAGCATAAACCAGAGTACCAGTTTAAGTGTCTCCATGTGATACGTTATCTATGTGGGGAGGATATTTCTGCATACACATATAAATATCATACACTTCAACCAACTGTTTGCTGGTGGAAGACATAGAATGAATCTCCTTCTATTCTGCTTTACCAACTAGAAAAACTAGCATCAGTCAGACCTTGCACACTGTGATGTTGGCAGGCAGTGTAAAACTGGGAGCCTCAGACTACCTGCACTCAGGACATCACCTAAGTTCAGGTGTTATATTTAAGCTAATTAGCTAAATTATCGCCAGAGGCTGTGTGAGCACTTAAGAGACTAGTCAGACCTGTCTGCTTGCAACCACACTCTCAATATAGCAGGGCAAGCAGGCTGGGAACACAGTGTGAGGAGCTGCCATGCTCATCCATTTAAGCCAACCTTGGGCTCCTGAGTTGAAACAGCTTTAAAACTAAAAACTCAGGGGCTGATACAATATTGCACCATAATAACTCCAGGATCATATGTCTGAATATTGGGCAATACCTCTGGATCTCTAGCAACGTGTGAGAGAGAAATATGAAAATAATAACACAGGTCCCAAATTTAACAGCATGGCAGGAGTGAGATATGAAGCACTTGAACACAAAAGCATGAGCAATTAAACTTTACATGGTTGAGACTGATATGTGTGAGACTAATCAATGCTTACATATATTTTTCCTGGAAGTGCTATAATTTTGTATCAATGTCTTTGTTTAGGAAAAATTATACATTTCTGATAGACTTGCAGAAGATTATAATAAGTTTACATAGTTGGCTATTCATTTTTTAAGCATTATTAGTATCATTTTGTACTTTTTCAAATTCCACTTGAAAGAATAATGAAGTAATATAATGAAAAAAAGAAATAAAATTAATCGAGTTGAATGCTGATGTGTTTTTATCGTATGTTGTTAATTGTAACATGGATACAGTTAAACAGATGCTATGAGTGTTTTTTAGCTACCGGTAATTTTTGTTTTGTTTTGTTTTTCTTACAAAACAGATTTTCCATTTAAAGAGCTGCTGGGTGATTTTCAGCACGGAAAATTAAAACCTTCTCTATCACACAACAAAGAAACAGTGATTTGCTGTTAATCCAAAGAAGAAAAAGGAAAGAGAGAGCATTTTTATCCAAACACAAGGTATTAGGGAAAAGAAAGGGAATAAATCAGCTGGGATGTAAAGTTACACCACAAACAATGTCACAGGCAAAACCCATTGCAAAGAATAGGCCAAGCACAGGACAGATCTGGCTCATCCACCTCAGTAACTGCTTTATGGAGGCAATTCGCTTTATATTCTTCTGTTCCTCAGCAACGCTATGGAAATATTTAATGGTGCAGTCTTGTTTCAAGATGGACTTTCTGGTTTAAATTTAATCTGTATTTTGCTCTGTATTTTGTGTTAGAGAAGGTGAAGCCAATTAAATGCTGCTTCACCTGAAAGAGAAGAGTAGGGATTCCTTGCTGCTAGAGTCCTTTCCCCCATGGGCTCAGCTCAGACACAGTGAAGCCAGTCAGCAAGGAAAGCATTGCCTAAGATGGCTGGACCCAAATATCTCTGAATATCTCAAGGACAGACACTCCTGGTGTTTGTGGAATGGCACTGGGAAGTATGAAGGGCCTTTTAGAAGCAAGTAGAGACTATCAGATTACCAGGAACGCGTAACATCACCAGAGGGGAAAAAAGAAACAACTTTTGGGAAGCTTTTAAGGTGCCACACAATGGTATTTGTACTATGCTGGTATGCAAGTATTATAAACAAATGAAAAAAGTCAGGACACAAGGCAACTCCACCTAGGCAAGTCCAGAACAATGCTGATGTGATACAGAAAGTGTAGGCATTGAGGCTATAAATTTATAGGATGAGAAAGAAGCCTCCTAAGTACAATATTTACTGCCTACTCAGTATTCTTTTTTTATTTTCTTATGTTTGTTTGACCTTGGACACTCCTGTTTGGTATTCTCTGAGCAGTACAGAGCTCTCTTTCACTACCCAGCAAGTCTTAGCACTTCCAGGCTTGCGGCTAAAGTATTTTGCCCTGCCTAACATCAGACACCAAACACAGGAGCCACCTTCTCTCCCTAATGTATAAGATAAGGCTGGAATGACAGGCTATAAAGTCCTATACATATACACAACTGATGAATATTCATTAAAAGTCAACACATAACATTTATATCATTCCAGCCACAGAGGGAGGATGAAGTGCCTCCCCCAGGTAGCAACATCTCACTCAATTCACGATGGGCCACTTTGTATCATGTTAGATAAAACCCGCAGCTGCTTGCATCCTTTGCATTTCAAGCCAGTTTTTCTCCTTCATAAACAGCATTCAGAAAGGAGACTGAGGCATGCATAGCAATCCTGCTAGCACTGCAGAACGCACTCACCTTTTTCACACACATACCCAAAGGTATTTTTCCATGAGATAATATTTTTCAGGCTCTTTTGGACTCGGAGAAAAAGGGCTTCAGTGAAATAAAAACATCTCTTATCTTAAAACAACTGTCAGTTTAGGAAACAACTGACAGAGCAGTAACTGTGTCCTGGATATGTACATTGTTTTATAAGAAGGCACTCCTTAAAACAGAATCCCAGAAGCCCAATTAGTTCGTGAGCATGTACCTACTGCTGACCTCTCCCAGCACCATGAGCATACATCCCAGGCTGTTTTCATGCTTTCTAAGATTGCATCTGGGCTAGAAACATCAGATAATTATTTTTAACACAGCAACCGTGAGTACTCCCAGCTTTTCTGGACTTCTATACATTCTTCATATTCAGCAAGGAGAGCCTTCCAGATTAATACAGAGATACTAGCGCAGCGATGGAGAGATAAATGGCATGAATTGAACAAACTGTAGATTAGGAGGCTTTTAGGCACATTCCTGCTTCATCCTTACATACTGCCCACGTCACCTCAGCATGCATTGGTACTTAATCATCTTGTTGTATACTGAAAGATAAAGTCATGTGGTCAGATCCTCAACCTTAGTTATACTGAACTGTGATGATTTATAATAGCAGAGAATCAAGTCCTGAAGCTCTAGAGAGACTCCATTAGCTTTATATTTCACCTCCTGGATGAAGACCAAACTCTGCACTCATTGATATGATTCGCTCTCTGCTTTGCTCTGAAGCTCATGGCTTCTGACCATTAATGCTGGATGCACAGTAGCTTCCTCCCAGTATGTCGTGGGGGAAACAACCTGTTCCCAGACAACTCTGGCTGGATGATGCTGTGATAGTGTTTGTCTGATCCTGTAGCAGATTATGGAGGAAGATTATAACAGAGATTGCTGCTCTCTGAGGAGGACCTGCATACCTCATGCCATCCAGCACTTGCCCTTCAGCTTCTGCTACAGAAAGCACTGCTGTGATGTACTGAAAACACAGCTCCCTCGTTGCTTCAGGTAATCTACCTGAAAATATGAAGTAACATAATCTCAGGACTATTGTAAGGGGTCCAAAGTAGACCCGAGGGAAGGTCGGCATGAATGTGCCCAAGGTACAACTGAGAGTGCTAGCCTCAAGAAATACAGAAGAAAACAAAGCTGTATGCAATGACCTAGCAGATGAAGTTTGTGCAATCCATACCAGACAATGTGGACATGGACAGGCTCCTCTCTGGGGCACTTGCCAGCAACCCCCCCCTGCTGCCAAGAAATGGGAAAGGGGACACTCCCTGCACAGCACAGATCCAGCAACCTACCATCACTCATGAGGGAGGGATACTGGAGGTGATTGCATCTTGTCCTGGTTTGAGTTAGTTCTGTGACTATACTTTTCATCTGAGTCTCTGCTAACCAACTGCACTTGCTGAAGCCCACAGCATGTTTCTGCAGAGTGTGTCTGCTTCTAGCAGTGATAACGCTTGACGTTTAGAGTTACTACCAAGGATTGGTGTGCAGACCAAGGTCACTGATAACTCTTGCGTACCACATCGGGGGGTGCAGAAAGTGAAAGACTGAACCTGCAAGTGAGAGTGGCCAGAAGAGGTGACCCTAAACTGAGCAATGAGGTATTCCAGCCCATATACGTCATTTTCAGAATAAAGCTGAGGGATCACAAGGGTCCCTTCCCTTCCTGGACCTTCTCATGCCTTCTTTCATGTGTTCCTGAACCAAGCTCCTGAATCTGGCTCCCGTCAGCTGCTGGGCCCAGTCTGGGACTTCCCCGGTGCCTGCTCCACAGCCTCAGTGGTGATGGTGATGTAATTGCCATCAGGGGGAGGTTGGGTTCAATACTGGTTTTGTATATATCTCATTCAATTATCATTATCTTCATTAAAGCTGTTTTAGTTTTCTAATCCAGAAGCCCCTCTCTCATTCCCTTCCTCTCCCATTTGGGAAGCAAAGGAGCCATAAGTCTCTCTCCCTTATCCTCCTCCTCTTCCTCAGGGTAGGAGCAGGGGGTAGAAGAGGGGTTAACAGAGAGCATCTGTTGTAGGTCTGATGGATTGATCCTAAACCTTGACACATCTATATCACCTATGTGCAAGTGACTAGAGCCCATAAAGAAAATCCATTCTCCTCCTGCCTCCCCTGATCCTTCTTCAAACCCCACAGAGAGAAACTGGCTGCTGGGATTGAGCCTGGGCATCCCAAGAGACAAAGAAACACACTTCACCAATATTCATACACTGAGGTCTGAAGTATCAACTGAAATTGGAACATAAAAACATATTACAATTAAAATCTAGGCATTCAACAATTTTCAAAGGTAATCGAACATCCCAGACTGACTCTGAAATCTAGTTTTTACAATCCCAATTGCCAAGTAGCTTGCACCAAGGTGCTTATTTGTCATGTCTCCTCACTCTGCGATTCTGGAGTTGTTAAACGTGAAAGAGAGTAGTAATTCAACATTGTTCTATCGCCTATGAAAGCCATGCAGAAAAAAACATAAAAAATAATCTAGGCCAGTTCATTTGAAGTACAAATGACTTATGCATGCAATACAAAACACAACAAGTGGCTTTCAAGCTGTCTCATTTATGATAACACAAAAGTTGCTGATGGTATGAGAATTCCCAGGTAGTTATCAGGGAATTTTGCATATAATTTGTACTTCATACTGCATTAGCAACTCTCACATCATGTCAGCAGCTTGAAAAAAAATCAAACAATGAATTACATCTCTCCCCGTTTTTATTCTGCTTTGACTGAGTAACCTCATCACTTATCTCAAATGATTTTGCATTTAATGCAAAATGCTTTGTTCTTTTCTAAAGGAAAAAGGAACCTAACACTTCCCCGGAATTATCCCAGTTTACTAAGATGAATAGTCAGCCATCAACAGAAGAAATACCTGGTTATCACATCTCCAAGGAATGCAATCGGCACCAGACTATCAAGTATCTCGCTATTAACAAAGCGGATAGAACCAAAGCTAAGGCTACTCTCTCATCCTTGATCTGGACAAGCCAGACAAGGAAGAACAAGGTAAGACAGACATGCTCATATGGATGGATTTTCGGATTAGAAAGTGACATCCATTAAAAAAATAAATTACATTTTACTTGAATTCTTAGCGAAAGTCAAGGAAAAAGACAAACACTCCTCAGATTTTTGGTTACAGTTCATTGCCCTGCCTACAGCTGCATTAACACTTTATAGACTTGACACCACAGTTGGCAGCTTCTATGAGTGAGGAAGACCAGGTATTGAGAAAGTAAAGCAGAACACATTTTTTCCTAGTATTTGTGAACACTCCTTTGTAAAACTCCCTTTTAAACTATTACCTTCTTCCTAGGCTCTGATTTTCCTATCCCATCAAATACCACTTTACCCAGGTTAGAACACTTATCCTGCAGCACAGCAGCTGCTCTAAACACTTCCCTGGCTGCAAGCAGAAGCCCAGACAGCATCTCCCTAATGTACTGGGGGAGTTGAAGCTGTATCATCACTTTGGCACTAGTTTGCCTCAAACAGCAGACTACCAATGGTGCACTAGGCAAGGGAACCTATATCTGCGGTATTACATCACAACATCAGTCCTTTCCCCAATACCCCACAAGTTTATTCCCTAGTTTGCCCCACGGCAACCTAATCCCAGCAGCACAGTTCAGAGTCTGAAAAGGTTTATATCAGCACATGGCACCAACTCAGCACGTGCCAGCACTGGCTGGCGTCAGGAGGAGGTTTTGCAGATGCTGTGCCTGGCAATAGCCACACAACAATTGCCAGCACATCTGAATCCTGGTCTGACATTGCAGCTCTGGAGCTGCCCTGAGAGCGCTAAAAGCAGGTCTGAATGCAAGGGACAGTGCTTTGTAATTTGTGCAATTTGCAATTTTGCATCGTTAGGCTTATGTACTCTCATTAGGCTGTGCAGCCTATGCTCCTTGCTTCTCCTCTCTTGTTTTAGTATCAGCAGCATTTCATTGTATTTCGGAAATAGTCCTTACTAGGTATTTGGTTTCTCTTAAAATAGAATTTGCAGAAAACAAAAACATGACATTTAAATGCCCTTCCAAAATGTGTCTTCTAAATTACAGTACACATTAATTTTTCACAGAACTTCGTGAAGCAGTTTTATCATCTTGTATCTCACTTCAAGTGACAAGAGGAAAGGATTTAGTAAAAGTACCTATGTAAGGTTTATCAGCAAAAATAGGCATTCAAAAGGTTTCACTCCAAGAACCACTCCCTCTTTTTTTTTTGCTTTTTTAAAATTGCCATGAAATTGAAATTTCTAAAATAAGGGAAATTGCATACTACCTGCAATTAGGTCAGCAGAGCATCAGAGTCCTGATACATACACTGGCTAAAAGCAGATGTTGAAAAAAAATAAAATTAAAAAAAAAAAATCACATTTCAAACTGGGAGAGAAAAAAAAAAGCAAGCAATTATTGCTAATCCAAAAAGTCACAAGCAAAATGCCTGCACACAAAAACCTGAAACAAGCAGAAAAACTGATTCTAATTGCTACTGGAAGATCGGCAAAACAAGATCATTCAAGCAGATTTAATTGCCTTTCCACAAATGACACTTGGAAGCAAAATGTCGATCACTGAGGAATTTTAAGAACAAGTTGGAAAGCCATCTGTCAAGAATAAATCAGGACTTGGAAGAACAGGTCCTGCCTTCAGGCAACAGGATGGACAAACTGACCTCTTGCTATCCTTCTTAGCCTCATTTTTTCTATGAAATCTGTGACAATTGGAGGAACATGTTTATGGAACATCTTATCAAATCTTCAGATTAGGAACAGGTTGGAATATAGGATACTAAGAAAGCTTATTCTGAGTACCATGATACAGCAGGTTCTCTTTCTGAATTTCAGTACATAGTGTCTTTCATAGCATAACATAGACCTGGATAGATACCAGGGGAAGCAACATTAATTTTCAAGTCTTAGATTGTTGCAAGCATCCCTTTTCTGTGAGAATTATGCTGTTTCCAAGCCAACTGCAGTGATTCGCATACATTAAGCTCCAGGGTAAATTGCTAAGTACATCTGAGAAAAGGCTACTCTGCATGGTGGGCAGGGGTAGGAAGGGGAGAAGGGAGCGCAGGGTGGGCACACACAGAGCAGCAATTAGGAATCTAAACCTAGATAAAGTAATTTTCAATTCTGGCCTAAAACAACTATTGTTTTCTGCACTGAGAGTTATTTTTAAGTATTTCATGACGGCTCTTTTAAAACCTTATTCCATTAAAAACTGGGAAGTTCTAGGTTGAGCAACCATCTACTTAATTACAGCATATCAAAAGTGAAGTGAAATATCCGACAACACCCAGTGCAGTAATTTGACATATCGGAGCTGGGTCAAAGTTACATATGGATGACCATATTGCTTTGGCTAGTCTAAAAACCTACAGGAGATTGTTTCACACATTGAAAAATGTAAAAACAAACTTAAGAAAAAGATGCTGTGAAGAAACAGTTTTCCTTTTCCATTCACTGCACATGCATTTTGACAAAGATGACACACTCTAGATGGATAAGAACAATTTTCCATCATTAGGCAAGCCTTAAACAACCCCTGACTGCTTATACCGTCATCTCTTAGGCTCCTATGAAATTGCAGTTATTTGTTCAAAACAAAACGATGAGGCCTGTGATATAATAGAGCAATTTAAGCAGTGAAGAATACAACACCTGTAATTCAATTTCATGGCAGCTGGTTTCACAACATGTTTCTATAACACTGTTATGATATAGGAAACTTCTCTCAGAGTGTAGCAATTCTTCTTTAAGTAAGCCAGGCTCTCAAGAGAGAACTGGGCTTTAAATAGACAAATACTATAAACAATAAGCAATTTGTATCTCCATGCCAGTCCTTTCAGTTCTATCTCCAGTTAGTTGCCACTCTTCTGAGGGTTTACATTTTAGTTTCTATTTCATATTGAGAGGCTGTTGTCAGAAAAGGTAACGATAAAAGTCACCTGAGATCTCTAACCTTGAGTAAGTTTCCAGGCAAAGGAACATTCAAGAGCTTCCCTTCCTATTCATCTTTGCTACAACAGTCACCATATACAAAGAAAGCTGTAAATCCCAGGAATATGACCTTCCCAAAAAGTCAAGGAGGGAACAGGGGGAAGATGGAGATATCAATAATTACCAGTCCATGCAGGAAATACAGCAAAAACATTCTCCCAAAAGGAGAAATCTAGTACTAGATCAAAACCCTGCAGCTGAACAGCATCCAATAGTAAACTTTTTTCATTCTACATGGCAAATGAGGCCACTTGCTATCTTGGTAGAAAGTTCATTAAGGTACAAAGTCATGCAGATAGCAAAATTAAGGTTTGTAAAGAGTAACATTGATGGCCTCCTTTGTTCAGTACCGAACCATGCTACCATGTTAACTTTACATACTCAAATTAGGAAGAAACCATATACCCTATTAGGGATCCCCTTCCAGGTTTCATGACTGGAATAAATACCAAAGCAGGAGTTTCAATACGTCTTTGCAATGGTATAGACTAGCCCCGATGATTAAAACCTTCTCATCTCTTCTCTCCAGCTTTCTGTTCCTCATAGGCCTTCTTCCTCTGCACCATGGCAAGGATTTGGTCAGAAATCTGGATGAAGACCTGTGCCAGGTTGAAATGCCTGCACAATGAAAGTCATCTACACAGAACAGTCTGGGATTCCCTGTAAAGAAAAGGTAGACACTTGTCGAGGGCTAGATCTGGTGGAAAAGATCAAGGGCACCCACCTCTAGCTTTCATTAAACGGATGTGCAACAGGGACATGTTGCATCTCAAAGACTGTAGGTTGGAGAAATGCCCCTCTACTCAGGATAAGAAGAAATATTCCTACTGATGAAATGCGTATCATAAATCACTCTTGTTCAACCACCTCTGCTTGAACAAGTCAGCAGGACAAGCAAGTGACCCCGAGTCTCATTCTGTGCTATCCTATCCACTCTAGCTCCAAAGCAGAAAACCAGTATAATCAGAAATGGGTTAGTTGCTCCTTCCTGTATTTTATGTCTGTTTATACTTTTATGCCATTTAAAAGAGAAAAGCTACGGCCTCAAGTATCAACAATCCAGTTCTGAGATTCTTCATCAACAACCATTCCACCTACATTGATATTACCTATATGAAAGGAAAACAGCTAAAAATATCTGAATTCTAAGTGTATTACTATTAAGAAACCCATCTGAGAATGGCTCTTCAGTTCTCCCTACTTAATTGCTACATTGCTACGCATCAAAACAAGCTGATATGCTGTTTATCCAATTCACAAAAACCTTGAATGAGCTAATGAAAGTTGTTGTCCCAACCTGTATAACTAGGGAGCAAAAATTAAGCACCTCTGTGCTTAGATTAGCTACCTATAAGGTAATAATGATTTCTGTAAGTGTCCTCATGGAAAATAACAGTTAACTGAACTAATTTCATCACCCTCTAACCCTTGATTTGGTTGTATCTGCATGCTGCATCTGGTTGCGCATCAAAGCTTCAGTAGGGCCATTCTTCACACTCAACAGGAAGCTCGCAGCTTTTTCATCTGAAAATATTCAGTCTGTACTCATCTGTGGCTTCTTCTGTAGCCCATTAGCTAGCTTAGCATGCTACTCACTATTAGAAACATGAAGAAAGCTACAACTGAACAGGACTGTGCATTGCTTCTAACAAAATGAGACTGACACAATTGGCACCTCCCTACACTGCAGATGCGAAGTACTAAATAGGGCTAAATCTGGGTGTCTTGGGGAGGAAAATATGACTTCAAAGAGATAAGGCTTTGGAAGTTCTGACAATATCTTTGATATTCAAATAATTTTGGTAGTAAAATGTGCATACTGTTACCTTGTCAGAGCACAGAAAAGTATGGTGTTCACTGGGAACTCAGAAGGAAACTGGGGTTTCTCTGTTCTACTTGAGATGGGGCTCATCACATTGACCCTTACCCACCTACAGGAAAGTCATTTCTCTGCATCTCAAATCCGCAAGTAGAAGGCCAGGATGCTGCATCTCCCTTTGTAATTCACAATGACCATGGTCAGGTTGGATTGAAATATGCAAAAGGGACAGTCATCAATAGTGTATGGCATAATAAAGACTTAATTTCAAGTTGTAATTCACAATGTTGATGCAATAGCAACAAAAGCAATGCTCTAGAACTCTCAATGTTGTTTCTGGCAACCAAGCCTGTCACATAAGCACAATGATTTAAAGAAAGTCACTATGCAGCCCCATCATTACTGAACACTATGACAAAAGCATATCAAAAAGCCAGAACAGAACAAAGCGTTTCTGATCTTGGTTGAGAAATGGGAGTGAAGCTACAGCTTCAGCAATTGATACAGCATTACACAAAATAGTGCATTTACTGAATATTTCACCTCTTCAGGATTCTCAATCATTCAGCTCGTTGCAGTGTTAGTTCACTGTCAGGTCTGATGCTGATTAAAAATCCCTATCCCAAGCCAATTCCCCTCATCATGCTCCTATAGTATATTTGTCTTTTATAACAGACCTTGGTGTCAACAGTTAATAGAGTTTATCCCTTCTTCTAGCAGAGTGAAGAACCTGACCTGAATAAGGCAGGAGAACAGAGCTACCTTCTATTTCTACAGCACCTACTTCAGCTGAAAGAGGGTTTACTGGGGGAGGGAATCTCACACACCCCAAATTTTAAATTTTCTAAAAGGACCTCTTAGTGTTTGGTCCTTCTGTGTTGTCACATCAGCTTCTCTTTAAAAAGAGGTGTGAGACAAAACTCCCTCCAAAGCCCCGCAAAGCTCTGCCAGCATTGCCAGAAGGTGGGCAAAGAGCAGCATCTCTTGCAATTAATTCAGTAGAAACAGAAAAATATTTACAACAGCTGCTATGCTTAAGAAAGCACAGGCAGAATCCTGCTCCCACCAAAAACACTGAGATGGGTCAGGCTACTACTAGCAAGCGTGGATTTCAAATTATGAGCTTATACAATTGTTTTGGTGGTTTGGTTTTTTTGTTCACTTAAAGCATTGCCCAAATTTATAAATTACAAGAAAGATTACTCATCACACAAACTCTGCTCTTAGTGTTATCCCCATCCTTGGGTAAGATTAAAAACCAGGGGGGTAGAGTCTGTGTGTGTTTTGGGGGGTTAAACTGCATTATATTGGAAGCAATATAATGCAGTTTATTTAGACTGGCAATACCAGAGCAGAGATTGCAGAAATTTCCGCAGTATCTACCTCATTTGGCCTTTTTTTATAAAGTCAATGCTCCTCCAGCTGCAACAACAACATGCAAAGTAGACAGCTAAAGAGTAAGAAACATTTAGCACAACCATTTTATGGATGGGGAATTGAGGGCCAGGGAAGTTAAAAGGCCTGCCCAGGGCTATCCAGTAAGTACATGCTAGAGGTCTACACCAAAAGCAGCCATCCAGAGACATGCTTCAATGCACAAGGGTATCTTTCTTTTTCAAGGTAATTTCCCAATTCTCTTCCCTTACATATTTTAAAAATGCTTGAAAATTAACTCATTGAATTCTCATATTGAATGGAATCTCATGCAATGCCTGAACTTAAAGAGTTTCAGTTCAGGTAATTTCCTCTCCCAGATGCTGAGGTTCCTTGCATTAAGTTATTTTATACCTATTGACTTGATAACTTTTGCAAATGCTTCATTATTTTGAACCAGCCATGGCCAGAGAAAATGCACCATGGTTCAGGCAGGCCCTGTATTACACATTCAAATTCATTAGCCCTATCAGCCTTCTCAACCTCTTATGTTTGATTAAGTCTCATCCCCTAAAAACCGATTAAATTCAGCCAGCCTCCTTAAATTATTATTCCTCATTGGTCCAGTGGTGCTAAATGTTTCAAAATGTGACAGTAATCTAGTTTTAAACAAACCAGCTGCAGAGTCTATAAAATAATCTTTAGCAAGCTAGTAATCTCTTTGATAGATTCATCAGCAGCAGTGAGGGCAATGCAAGTCATGTACATTAACACTTGCACCAGCAACAGATGGGCCACGTAGGACCGCAGGAGCCTGGAAACCGCTCAGGCTGTGAACGAGAACATATACACGAGTGTTTCAACAAATTTTGCTCTGTACCCACAAAAGCCCAAATGACATGGCCTAAAAGCCAAATGTTCAAAGGAAAGCAGCACATGAGAAATAGAGCCATTTGTGATAAGCTACATAACCTGCCATTTCGGGGCTGCCGCTCCAGCAGCAACCGGAACTTACTGTATGCACACCTTGGTTTAAGTTGTACTACTTGTAAAAGTGGTTTGGTTTTTATTAAATTATTAACTTCTTTCTTCAAAGAGTATGCAAGATCCTAGCTGTCTTTTTAACACACACAAAAAAGTTGTTACCTCCACAGTCACTTGTGTAGCAGTGGGGTGAAGCTAAAACTGCCACTGCTTGCAACGCCATCTATGGATAAAAGACCATCAAGTCTGATGTTATCTGAGGACCTTGGACCTCAAATTCATTTTTAGAAACAAAATTGTTCTTTGACAGGTGAGTTTGCAGGCACTCACACTGAGCTGTTAGCATAAATGGAAAAGCTCCTGCCTCTACTTTCCCTATATGCAGCGTGGTCTTTCTTAGAAAAGTTTCTGATCATTTCAGCATATTAATGATAAGCAGATTGTTGTTTTTTTTTCCTGAACCATTGCTTTCCAGCTCACACAGGGCCACTCACACTTCTAAGTAGTCCCACAAAAAACATTAGAAATACAGAGAAAGATTTCAGGCTGAGTCGAGCTGGGACAATAAAAGTGAGAGAAATATCTTGAAAAATGAACGTCTTCCACTTGTTAAATTAAGAATCACTTTGCAGCCAGGAAACCTCCTGATATAAAGTGTTCTTTGGAAATTTCGTCCCAAACAGCATTTTTCTGGTTTGACCTATTTGTAACAGGTACATAAACAAGCATATGTGCAAAGAGAAGGGTTATTTTCCCCAGGGTTTTATGCTCCTCAGCAATTGGGGAATCTCTTTGAAAAAAATTATTGGCTGGTCACAGGAGTTTGCTCTGAGTGTTCCTCAGCAGAGCTTTTTGCCTTCTAAAGGTAAACAGCTTTTTCAGCCACAGCAGTAACACGAAGCAGGCAATCACCAGTCATGTTGAATTGCCATCAAACTCCTGACGTTTAGTAAATTAAAGGCTCTATGCCATCAGCTGTGCTCAGGGCCCATTTCAACCTGAGAATGTCCCATTACATTTTTTTCAAAGGAGCTTCATTTTTTCAACCTGGAAAATTGCAAGTGATTGCATTCAGCAAGCAAAGAATAGAAAACTCATACATACTAGAGAATAAGAATGAGCAGCCTAGAAAACATCAAATGAGGACAAGGATCTAGTGATGATAATAGCAGAGGAAAAACTTGATATAGACGTACGAGGGCAACTTGCTGCACTCAGAACCACTACAATCAAGAACAGCAGTAGACTCTCTTTGTGAAAACAATTTATATCGCCTACTGCACATCAGACTGAGGGCTACAGCAGCAGAATAAGCTTTTTTTTTTTTGCCTTGAAACATAGGTTTCCACTGTAAAAGCCTGACTCATATCTTCCTCCTGCCCACGCCTCTTGTGCCTGCAAGCTCCTGAGCCTGACATGCTCAAGCTCTGCAGCTTTGAAGTTCTCAGGATGTAAGGATGCAGAAGTGTCCCTGCTTATGGATCTGAAAAACACTTTATGGTGGACCTCTCGTACATGGAGGCTTTCAGGGTGTGCAGCAACAGCAGAACCTCAGCTAAGACTCACAGACACGCTCTTCGCATCTGCATACTGGACATTTTCATGCTGGAAATGACGGAAAGAAAGCAAACGTGCTTATGGTACATTCTAATGAGCACGTTCATAATGTATTTTCTCATTAAATTGAGTCTTCCTCTTCTTAACCTCTTTGGCACACCTAAAATATAGAATAGAAGCAACATAAATTTTCAGTGGGCTGGTGGATTCATGAACCACAGACTTCACTGTGACCTTGCAAGTTGGTCAAACCAAGCATGACAAGTCAACTGCATCCTCGGCAACATTTCCTGCTGTCACAGGCACTTATGATGATATCTCGCAACGGGTCTACAACAAATAAGTGCAAGGCCTCAGGCTTGGATTCCTTGTTATAGATGTGCTGCTTTGTTTATTAGCCAATAATTTGTTTATTCTCCTTTTCTAAACAGAAATTCAAAAGGGATTGTCAAGACAGAAAATTAAATCTAAACAGGTTCCCTAAATACGCTTCTCCTGGGGCAGGTCCAGTGGTTATTTGAGGATGGCAGCTGGCACCTGCGGCCTTTGGTGCAGCACTTTCAGATGCTGATGGAAGAGGACAGCTGGCTGGGCTGGCACAAGGTGCCACATTTGATTGATTGAGTGATCCCAGTGTCACAGACTTATAGGCTGTCATTAACGGTCTGTTCTTCCTCTGAGTGGGAGGCACGCACCACGCAGCAAAGCACCGGTGCTGCACGAGCCAGGGTCACTCCAAGAGCAATATCTGCCTGTGTGCGCTCCTATTTCCCAAAGACACACAGCTTTTATTTCAAATTATTATTTCTATATATAAATATGTACACATACATATTTTACAGACAAAGGGTATAGGGCACTGTAGCACACAACTACTGAAAAGTCATTCACCTTGGGTGAAAAATTCAGATATTTTTATGGATAAATGAGTCCTAAAACATTTTCTTCAGGCTATTTAATTCATCAACTAGCTGGACAGCAAACATGCTAGGATGTTAATTTAACCGAATTATTCCCCTCTCAATAAGGTAAATGTTAGATGAAGATCATTAGGCAAGCTGGCAACCCTGTCATCTTCCTTCTGCCAGATAAACCCACAATGTGAAGTAGCTGCTAAAGAGGTTCTGGCAATTTGAAGGGTTATAATCTTCCCTTAGCAGGTCCTCCTGCTGCCTACAGTTTCCTATACTTTTTGAGCTCGTTTAGTTTTTTTTCCTTTCACCCTACAGTTTCATTTTTGTCTTTTAGAATAGCAAGGCTATGATTTCAGAAGTCAGATATCCACATGAAAATCCATCAATACATTCATAAGAAAAACAAAGCCTTCTGCCTATATGCTGCTGTCATATCACAGCCAGGTACCCTATTCTTGATGCGCTATCGAGTTTATTTGACCATCAAGCAAAATAACTTTCACAAATTGTGTTAGTGTTTTTCCCCATGGGAAGTGCTATTATTTATAAGTAGATCTTGACCTTGCAAATAAACTCCATCCTTCCTTTGATAGTTTAAAAATGGACCAGAGTTTCCAGCAGTCATGTGATTGAAGGGTACATTCCCCTTTGGAAGAAACAAAAAATAAAAATTGAAGCAATGCCACAACTGGTTCACATCTCCAAACTGAAAAATCCTTATAATAATTTTTTTTTTCCCCCACTTTTGACTCACTGCAATGACACAAGGCAAACGAAAGCCTACACAGAGGAGAACAAGAACTCCACATTGCAACAAGAAAAGCATAAGGAGACTCTTGCATTGAGCCTGCCTAAATTGATTCGGTCTATTCCTGGTTGCAGAAAAATGCAAACACTTTTAAGAAAAGAACCAACCGAACTTTGAGGGTTTTTTCCCTGGAACTATAAAACAAAGCAGAATTGGTAACAAACCTACGATAATATAATTAGTGCAATATCGGTGTCTTGCTTGTCCTAGTAACAGGATGCAACAGGTGTGGAAAAGCTCTCTAGACTTCCAGGTTGAAAATACGATAATTCAGCTGAATTGGGTCTCATTTCTTATGTCTCAGTCCCTTATTTCTAGATGTTTCCCTTTGTCGTCTCTTTTTTAAAGCTGGATAAATTTCTACAGCAGAGATTATTTCCTGGGCATTCATGCAGCACAAGCACAGCAGAACCTCCAGTACCAATATACAGCCATATAGTGCGTAGGAAGGGGGTGAAAGGATAGAGGATAAGTTCAATTTACTCCCTTTTCCTGACATTTTTTCCCCATTCAGAACTTTGTAGGTTCTCAACTCACTCTCGTCATGGTCAGATGCATTTCTAAATGCACATAAAACAACTTGACTAACATCTGGATTGTTATTCATATATATTCTTCCCCATCATTAAGAATTCTTCTATCTAATGTAGCAGAGCTGAAGCCAATATAGCTCCCTTGTGTTTACTTATCTTCATGAAGAAGCTACTGAAGCATCTCAAAGCTCTCATCCCTCTGGGTCCTAAACAGGCTGACACACAGCTCCTCGTTTCTATCCCATTTTTGTTCAATTGAGCCTGCATTATGTTGTTTTTGTTTCACTTCTGAGCACATGACTGTTCAAAGCTTACCTCTTCCATGTGGATAGTGCTTTTGTAGAAAAGATAATAAAATTTATTCAGCAGCTCTTAAAAGCCTCCTTACATAGAAAGGCATGTGGGGAAAACAGTCTTTCAAAGCTTTGAAGCTATATGCCAAAACATCTGTTTGGGTTTCAGAGAGTTTACAGCCCAGTTCCCAGAGCTCCTATCAGTAGGTTGAAGAATCCTTCAGAGCTCCAGTATAGCTATTTTCAAATGTCTTCCAGCAATCAAACATAGAGGCTTAAGTTTAAATACAAAATGTAATACCTCTTCCCCTCTCCATGTTTTCAGGGCTCTTTATCTAATTCTTCCAGCAGTTTTTCCCATGAAACCTATTATGACTTCTCAGCAAGTGAGGTTTGGATTTCTTCAGTATTCAAAGATTTCATTTGGAGAGCTGAGGGCCAACTTGCATGTTAGACAACATATCACATAGTAGCATTTAAACAGACATACTAATCATCAACATAACCACCCAAATATTTGTCGCTTGTAAAGATGAAAACTACAAGACATACAATATGTACAAAACCACATTAAGAGCAGCTGGACCTAAGGAGCCCAAAAGTTAATTGAATTAAACATTCTGGATCATCACCAATACTGTTTGACCTGGGATAAATTAAACAGGACACAAATACCATGATACTTTCCCAAAATCCCACCTCGTGTCCCAAGGGCTTCTTGGGCCAGCAGAGGTTGTCTTTGCATGCGAGAACCACCAATGCATTTTCTCGCATCCATGTCTTGAACCCACAGAAATTTTCAGCAATTGGATTATCCTGCACAGACACCTCTACAACCAGGTTCTGCATGAAGAATAATCTCCTCCTGTATATTTTTTAAGTCACCTGAAGGTTTTATATCATGCTTCCTGATTCTATTATATAAGACAATAAACAATATCCCCTATTAGTTTTTTTCCATCTGACGATTAGCAGACCTTCAGCATTAACTCCTCACTCTGTCATCCCTTTTCCAGCTGTTTTTCCATGTCCTAGATTGTTCAGTCATTTTATCGTTTTCTTTAAACCTAAAGCTATTATCACCTGCTTGCCAAAGAGTGGTCTTTTTCATTGACCAGAAGAAAGAAATATGCAGCTACAGCATATCTGCAGGACAGCTTCCTTCTTTAAAGTGATAAATTCTTGAACAGAGGTGGTAAAAAGATAGCACAGATTCTTCCAGATCACACCAAAATAGCAAAAATGCAATTCACAAAGAGCAATTCTGCTACAAGGACTACAATTACATCTCACACCAGCATATACAGCAGTACTTTCCACAATACCCTCCTCAAATTACTTCTACTACATGAAAAATACATTCCCAATTCTCTCCTCTTTGACTTTTTCCTCAAGGAATTTCTAGGATGAAAAAAAAACCCCACAGCCCTAATATTGCTGAGCTTGAAAGTTATCAGCAGCCACGGCTTCAACAAAACAAAAAGCTGATGACATTCTTCACAAAGGCCATCAAACAGAGTCAAATCTTAAAAGATCCTCAGTTTATCTGTCCTTTAAAGTTTCCTCTAGCTTTTTGTCTTTAGAGCATTAGCAACCACTGAGAATTTCTCATGCAGGTAATTTCAGTTTTATCTCTGGAGTGGGTGGAAAGGACTAAGAGGATGATCACTGCTGGGCTGACCAAAGGAAGGCTGGGAAGGGTTTTAACTTCTGCTTCAGATAAATAAACACTCAAGGAGACAAAAGCCTATTTACACTGAAGGACAGTGTTTCTACAAGGGGGTGCAAACCAGCTGTGAATAAATACATGCTAGAAATCAGACGATGACATTCTATACCAGTTTTTCAGTGGAAGTAGTGGGGGCAAAAAGTGTTCATACTTCTATAACGGAGTTTGATCAGTTAATGAAAGGGCTCATATGATGTGATTGCTTATGATGGCAGAAAAATGGACCCAATGACCCAGGAGGTCCCTTCCCAGACATATATTCTCCTGGTGAGGGGTCTGCTTGCACAATGAGTAGAAAGAACAGGTAATAGTAGACCTGTGTGAAATTCTGGTGAATTTTCTGAGTTTTTCCCAGGTCTGCAGGAGAGCCAGATTTTCAGTCCATATGTACAAGCAAGGCTGCTACAGTTTATGCAAAAACCTACCAAGATACTCTTTTCTGTACCATATAAAGATAGTCAGCTCAGCACAGCTGCAAAACACACAAAAACACCAGAAAAACAAACAAAACAAACAAAAAACCAACCAAAACTTAATGACTTCATAGCTAGGAAACACAGCTCCCTTCAAACTTTGGTTTCCTACTCAAGAGGGAGAAATCTTCAATAAATACAATCTACCAATCTTCAGTAAATGCAATTTTGCCTCTTTAAGCTTCTACTAACCCTCCTGGAGCCAGGTGCTCAGCAGCCAATCAGGGACATTGTTATTGAGTTTCTCCAGAGCAAAAATCAGAATTCTTCAGAAACAAACCAAGAGCAAATATCTAGGATGATGTCTTCAAGCAAACCATATGTGAAGCACACACCCTCCATTGCCTCCAGTCTCCTGCAGAAGCATTTGTGTAGGCACTTCTGGTTGTCTCAAACAAACATCAGCTACAGCAAAGCGCATTGGCTCATCAACATAAGAGGAGGCAGATGTCAACACAACTTTCCTAGGATTTCCCTAGTCTTCAACCAGAAATGGAATAGGACACTGGGCACAGTTCACTACCACATTCATATTAATCTAGTTTTCTTTTGCTTTTTTTGCTAGACAGTTTCTCAGTCATATGTCCCCCTTATACTATGTTGTGATAAGTTAAAAAATCTCATCTGCTGAAATCTACTGATAACTCAGAAAAGTCCCCCTTTTGCAGCCAGCACATGCTTTTCTTTTGTATCTTCCATCCATCATAAAAAGGCTTTCATGAATAAACCTCAATTTAGCTTTAATACAAACACAGCATCATTTTCACAAAACTAAGATCTCTCTTATAATGTGGAATTACACTTTTAAAGGACCGCGTAAACCATTTCAGAAGCCATTCACCTCAGTGCTTTTTAAAGGGATTGGAATATTACACCATCATCAGCAAGGCAACTAGCACCGAATGTAAGAAATTTTTAAGACCAATACAATTAGGCTCATTTAGTCTTATAACATCACACAAGCCAGTTTCCTACAGTTATGCTGTATTAAGCCCATAGCTTCCATCCAGTCAAGTCTCCCATCATGACATGAAAATGTCAAAAGAATGGAAATGTACCACAGACCTGGTAGGTCAGTCTTAAGTTACATCGTCTTC
Source organism: Coracias cyanogaster (assembly GCA_033124195.1). Classification (NCBI taxonomy): domain Eukaryota; kingdom Metazoa; phylum Chordata; class Aves; order Coraciiformes; family Coraciidae; genus Coracias; species Coracias cyanogaster. The sequence goes on from JAVSBS010003215.1 coordinate 186,546, forward strand.
TACTATCCAGCAAAAGTAGCTAACTTCTAATTTTAATGTCTGGCCTTAATTTTGAGCTGTTGGTTATTCATATGTCTTTCTCCACTAAATTAAAGGCCTGTTATCTGTCGCAATAATATGAAGAGAAGAGCAAAGCCCAATTCTGCAATTCAGTCTGACAAAGAGAGATATCTTTTCCTCATCCAACTGGAGCAGCTTCCAGGGCTGGTGGAAAATCATCCTGCTTTTAATTCAGCTATGCCAATTTATACCGGTAGGAAATATGACCCCTGCAGCTCAGTAGCAGTTTACAATAAGGTGCCAAGGAAAATGTCATTTCCGAGAATATTTAATAATAAAATGTAAATTATAATGAAGCCGATGTCTAGCACTTATCTCACATTCCTTTTTCGCACCTATCCAGACTATGTTCACAGTAATGAAATGAAAGTTAATTCCCCTACTTGTGCTCTGTTCCAAATTTCTGCACTTCCCTACACCTGTAGTCAGCTGTATCTGAATGATAGCAACAAGATAAAGATAAAATGATTACAAAATAAATTTTAAAAAGTACAGAAATGTTATTTTGTTTGTTTGGGGTTTTTCTTTTTAGTCTATAGAATGACAGTCCCATCCTTTTGCTTCTTCTCTGGTCGTCACAGTTTACAAACTGTGTTCTCTCATAAGTGAAGTGAGTTTTCCCAGTAGAGAAAGCAGACTATTTCTGCTTTAGCAAGAAAATATTTACACAATCCAAACAGCTCCTAGGATTCCTCACATCACGGTTTCCTATTTAGAAATCTCCTCCCACACACACACCACACCAGGCTGTGCTGGTAGAATGGCTTAAAATACAGATTAGCTGCTTCTCTATATAGTACTGCCCTATCCCTTGCACTCTTTTTAGAGACAGAAGAAATTAGGATGGCTATCACATAGCACAGAAAACACTCCCTACACATCTTTTTTTCAACCAGCTTTCTCATCAGATACTCTTGACTACTGGAAGAAAGCTGAGAGCTTTAGCATTTAAGAGGTGATACAGACTTCCCATACAGGTGTGATGCTTAATTAATGGGGGTGCACCCCACTGGGAAAAGGAAGAGCACAGACAGGTCTGTGTTTTGATACTGTAGAAAAAGTTAGAACCGTAATACAACTTTGAAATCAAACAGCACCCTGACAAAAGCCATCCTCACATCAGGGAAACATTAGGACAATTCAACACACAGACTCTGGCCAATACCTTCCAGCCAGTGAGGTCAATTTTCAGTGCTGTAAGAATATTTAGCCCTCAGCAAGTAGCTGAAGTCAGTGTTTGCAACAACCTTATTCATTAACTGCAATGGCTTATCATTAATTATGAAGGAATTCCTAATAACTGTAAACTTTTTAGACTGTACTGCTGCACCTCAGGTTGGATGCCTGAGCAGCTGGAGCTGAGTGCAATACTTCTCTCACTGCTTATGGGATATGAACGTTAAACTCTGCAGTGACCAAATATCAGTGTATTAAAACTGCCCACTGCAAGAGAAATGAACAATTGCAAAGAGCCTTTGTCAAGCCATGTGGAGTTCTTTCTAATACTCTGTGTGTACGCACAAGCTGACCTGCTTGCATTCCAGCAGGAGTTTTGAGCTGACTCTAAGTCACACATAAGAGTTAAGAGAATGAAGAACTGCACTGGAGTTGTTTTACAAAGGCAGCCAACAGTGAGGTCTTCTTTTGTTAATATAGTCATTATATGAACAAGGTGTCAAATGCTAGCTTTTATGCCAGCTGAAACTTCGTCTTGGGGAAAATGCTCTTTTAAAGTTGCAATCACTCTGGCTGTGTTGAAACCAAGCATTTAGACCAGAAGAATCATTTTAGTTTGTTTTTTTTTTTCCCACTTCACACAAAGCCCAACTATTTACTTGCTACAACACAGTATTTCCACCTCTCCATTTGCTGGCAGATGTCCAGCCCACCTAGTATACACAGTTCATAACAGATACCCATACCAACACTTCGACTTAAATCCAAACATTCTTGAAATACCTTCCCTCCCAGATTCCCAACAAGAAGTCCCTTTCCAACACCCAGTTCCCACCCCAGTTCCTCACATCTTCTGAAACCCCCTCCCCCTCTACAGCCTCAATTTCCCCTCCAGCTCTCAGTAAGGCTACTGCCTCATAAATCACTCCCTTAGGAGACCAGTCTTACAGAGACAGCTTTAATTCCAAACTCACCTAAAATGCTTTGATAATAGAAAAGCGTCTAGGTGTGGATTATTTTATACCCAAGTGAAATGCATGGGGAGATATGGCCAGACTACTCCAGGCATAACTCATCTTTAAGCCAGTGTGACAATCAGAAGCAACAGCACAATCAGAATCCCCCGTGGTTCCTCCATTAATAAGACACTTTGCCTACAGTGCCTATAGCAGCCATGGAAAATTGCATCAAGGTTTGTACGGCATTTCATATTAGCTGTGGGAGCAATACTGAAGGTCAGAGCAAGAGCAAAGCCTCTGCCTGAAGTTTTATCCATAGCCACAGAAGCTAAGAAGTTAGTCCAGAAAAGTGTAAAACAAGCTGCAAGAGATAGAAGACATCTCCTGAGATATTGGAGCAGACTTTAAGCAAGGTGAGGTGTATATGGCAATAAACCTACAGCTCAAATGTCACTTACAGGCATAAGAACTCAGCTCCTTTTTCCTCCCCATTAAATTACACTTCCCTCCCACAGACGAGAGTGTCAGGAAAGCTCTGCGCCAGCCAGAGGAACAAGCTGAGATGAGTAGGGAGAGATTAATTGAAAACTGAGAAAGAGGAGGATGCCCAAGATAGCAAGGAGCATCTCTGCAGGGCAAATGGGGAAGAGAAACTGTGTTCAAAAAGCAGATTTAGAGAACTGGGTGGCAAATGTCTAAAGTCACTGGGGCTTGGGAGTGCAGACAGATTTCCTAATTAAGGAGGCAATGAGACTCATTTTTTACCTCCACTAGTCTTGCTCCTGGGGAGATTAGTTCCCTTATACTGGAGCCTCTGGCTTCCACAACCCTGAAAACTAGAATTTTCTCTAGGCTTCATTTCTTATCCATGAAATGAGGGTAATGATGCCATGCCTAACCCCTGGGGTATTCGTGCAAGCAGTACTTTAACAGTTGTGACAAGCTATGCAAATATCATTCACGTGAGGACAGAGGATATCAGTCACAACAAGACTTCCAGGAGGTAGTTCTGGTGTTAGCATCTTCAGAAGAAATTAAGTCATTGATAGTGAGAATGGAGCACCTCTTCTTTTTTTTCCTTCCTCTAATGAAGTCAAATGACTTGAAGTCTATGCCAGCTGAATAGTTCTCATAGGTTGGGAAGAAAATACTTAAATACCCTTAACTGATCATTCATTTCATGCTCAAGTATCTTGTTTTCCAGGATAGGTCATGAGATACATCAGCTGTGTCAGGTCACATACCAGGAGATGGGTGACAGCACTAGGTCACAGCAAGCCAAGTATAGCCCTGCAGAGACTCTTCTGCACAGCATCAGAGCAGGTTCTGCAGGCAGGGAGAAGCTTCCAGAGAGATTATTCAGTCAGAAATGTCTACATCTCTTGTCACCAGCCCATATGCTGCCTCCTCTTACTCACCAAATGCATGCACTGGGTCCAGCCCAGACAACACCACATCCGCTCCTGCTTGCTCTGCCCAGAGATGTGATCTACAGGGACTGCAAGTCAACGCCACTCCACACAGCGTGACCAGCAACCTTCTTGTCCCGTTCTCAGGATGGCCTGCAGCAGCAAAATCGTGGCTTGAACCTGGATTGTCCTCTTGATTGCTAACCCCAGTCTTACCTGCCTTTCATGAACTTTATGAGTTGTTCCCATCTAGGCTTTGCTGAGTTTGGTTTCTCATATTGATAGATGTTGATAAAATATTGTGGTAATGTCAATTACTTTCAGAGACTGCAGCAGCATGTGAACCCACAGATTTACGGAAAAATGGCCTAAAGCAAATGCCTACTGACTCTGCAATGGGTTTTGTCAGCAACTCATATCTTAACTAGTGATATTAAACTCAAAACTAGCCTGCTCTACAACTGGAATGAAGATGATGCTCTCATATAACTGACATTAGAAACCCTACTCCAATGGCAGTGTTACAATTTCTCCCACCTACTAGTGTTTTAAAGTGCTCATGTCCCACACAAATTCTGTTTTTGCTACAGGAGTACATGTAAAAGGAGAGCTGGTGACAAACTGATAGCATTGGCAACAAAAGTTGCCTAGTTACTTAGTACTTCAGGTACAGTTTCTTCCTTTAGGAGAAAAACAAAAAAACACCACCACCCCCCCACCCCCCCCATCCCACACACACACAAAAATCCAAAACAACCCACCAAGCATCATCTCTCTGACTGCTTTAAAATGGTTCTTTCATCTTAGCCCAGAAGGGTCCTCACACACCATTTGAAACAACTCATATGAGTCTTTACAGGAGATAACTCTCCTCTTTTAAAGAGGGAAGTGAATTAAACTGTGAACTCTAATGATGTTAATAGCCTCACCTGACACTATAAATCACTGATGTAGCATTTTGTTCAGGCCCATAAATTACTGATAACATATCCTTCTGTAGAAGCTTCCTTCGCCCTAAAAACATATTTACTAGATTTGCACCCTCTCTTCCTTTTAAATACATTGGCTCATACTGTCAGCTTTCCTAATGCTCTAGGCACTGATTTCAAGTTTTGTAATCAATTATATCATTTTGCTTCGCAGCAGTAATTTGATTACTGCTTTTGGGGTGTGACAGGCATTTGTGAACATTTCTGCCTGTCTTCATCTGCAATTGCTAATCTTCCTTCCTTTCCTTCTCCCCACAAAACCTGTGCAAAATTGATAAAATAACATCAATAAATCAAGGCACTTGCATTTTCCCTGAAGTGACTGTATTTCAGATTTCTTCTCTGAAACACAAACAAGGACATAGTTCATCTAGCTCAACAGCAGGACCAAAAGGGGTATAAAATGATGATGATGTTTTGTGGCATTTATTGCCAGTTTTGTTAATATGACTGAATACTTTGTGTGCGCAAGCTGTCTCTTCTAAATCACCTTATCTTTGAAATAATCACCATTACCACCTAGCAATTCCTAATAATTTAATACACAGCAATTGGTATGACAGAGCCTACACCTGCAGAAACAAAACTGCAAGTTTCAAGGAAAAAGATAAAAACAGATTTGATTCACATTTGTTTCTGACAAGTTCAGAATCCTTCTTGACCAACCTGAACACTACACTGCGCTGCTGAAATGTAGTAAATTTAAATCTGTTCATACGCAGCATCAAACGAATTAAGTTCAAACAAAAGTTGCCACTTGCTTCCCAGCAATGTCAGAAGTTTTAATGAGAGCAAGAAGAGGAGTCAAGAAAGCCATGTATTAATCAAGTTCTAAAACAGGCAGTAGAAAGATGCATGCCTATCCCTGAATCTAGCTGATTTCATCAACCACACGTTTCTTAAGTATACTTAAATCCACTTACATTTCCACAAACATCTGCAGAGACTGTAAGTGGAATACAGACAACAGCATCCACTGAGTTTTCTTTCAGGGCAAGCTTTTTTTTCCAAGGTAAAGTCATTGGTTTCTCTCTTCTTCAAACCCCCATTAACACAAAGCCTTCCAAAGGCAGGCTGGGGGATCATACAAACATTCTCCTAGCCAGGGTTGAGTAAAACAGATTTCTTCTTTGATTCTCCTCCTCACCCATAATTTCGGGGGGAGATAAAATACTGCATGTGTTACACACATTTAGACCACAGAAGCTTAGAGCAGGTGACCTATAACTCAAAAGAAATATTTCTGTGAAACAGATAATTAAATCATTTTTTCCCTCTAACTTCTTTTTAAGTATGTGATTCAAGATATTTAAAAGTAACTTGTGATCCCTGGTTCCATACAGTGTTCTTCTCTCCCTTGAGCTATCTCAGAGTAATCCACTTTTTTCTGTCAGACAGCGATACTGACATAAGGATTTTTATTAAAATTTTATCTGCTAACATGATGCAATATGCTAACTTATAACTGCAGAACAGAAAGACCATAACTGAGACAAAAGCAAATGGACCAGAACAATGAAAGAATTTTCAACCTTAGGTCAACTTTTAAATTAGGACAAAACTAATAGTCCAAATAGTCGTATTTAACCTTTATAAATTATTTATCCCATGGGGAAAAAAAACCCAACGACATATCAAGAACTTGTTTGGTAGAAGAAAGCATTACTATGACAAATCCCCATAACTCAGATGCATTTTTTTAATGTAGAATAGTTAAAGTCCAAATGCTCACACAGAGACTTTCAAAAGGGTGAAGTATTAAAGCACAACTGAAAAAAATTCTTTGAAAACAGCAATACACGTTCCTGGAATGAAGAATTCCTTCTCGTCCATTTTATTAATTCCTTCTCCTTGACATTCATATTTTTGTCACAAATTTGCTGTAATTTTATTTTGCCCAAGATGAAACCTGTGCTAGTAGACAAGTTCACAGTCACTGTGAATTATTGAATCATGCATGTAATTTTTTTCTTGTAGGTTTTCACACAAATTCCTTTTAACTAAGTTAGAAAAAACAAAGTTCTATGATGGCACACCAGCAGCAACCTGCTTTGCTCTCACAGGCTCCATTTACTAAGCTAATAAAGATATTCGTAAATTAAACACTAAAAGCTTTAAATTTAAAATTAGGATTCTGACCTAAAGCAACATATACGAAGCTTAGAGGCTGCTTGTGCTTTCAGATGGATATTCATGGCTGAAAAGAGCAAAGCTGCTCTGAAGACTGCACAGGAGGAGCTATAGCAGGAAAGTCACTTCACATTTTGCTGCTCTCCAATCTCATCTATTCATTCAAACTGAGAAGATTTTTACCATTTTTCTTAAGGCCCAAAAGTGAGGAATTAAAAATAAACAAAGAAAAACTCAGCTCCCTCAAACAGTTGTTGAGCAGACACTATTGCAAAAATTCATATCCCCACATCCCTATTTGCCAGTGTTACAGTTTGTGAAACAGAGAACAGTTCAGTATTTCAAAGGAAGCCGACAACCATCATGAGAGCTCCCATGGGTAACGCTACTTAATCTGTAGTTTTATCTTCCAGAGGAAAAACGAGACAAGGAAAAACTACTTCCATAAACAATGGACTTAAAAGCCAAACAGAAAAAAAGTTTTGGATAAGTGCCAAAATTCAGACACTTTCGTCTTATAAACACAGTCATCCCCTTCCTACCCCCAAAGCTGGGGAATACTTCCTTAGAGGCAATGGAAGCTGGAGACTTTGCAAAATGCAGATCTCGGAGAACATCATATCAGAAGGGGCCAGTACTAGGAAGGAACTTCATTTCTGCATCAGGCTCCCTGGGGCTTTATTAAAACAGCAGCAGTAAGACGTTACATCTTCCAGAGCATGTTCCCCACAACACACCTAACACATGTGACTTCACCTCTGCAAGAAATGTTAAAGCAGTTTGTTATTCCTCATCCTCCTCTTTCATCACTTTATTGCTTTCAATGGTTACAGACTGCGGAAGAGAGCTACCAGCATCAACAGGAAGAGAGTACCTGCTACAGCAGATATGCTGCACACAAAAACAACATGCAAGGGGATTTCCAGGGGACAAGAAGCAGAAAGAATTGCACACACTTCATCCTGGAAGGATCAACAATCCCACAAACTGCAGTTACATGAAATTGTTTTGCAAAAGAAAAGATGAGGAAAAGAGGTTACCTAGAATTTTATAGCTCTCATTGAAATGAAACCTACATTTTTAGGAGAGCGAGGAAAAAGGACATGATTTATGTCACTTTGGAGGACATGAGGAAAGCAAGCAAGGAAGGTCTCTGCAAGTATACAGATAATAATTTTAAACTTTATAAGCAAAATCTGCATTCCATTGGCAGAGCCATAAAGCTTGCCTGGAGACTACCCACGATGCTCTAATTGCACTGGCTCTTCAGAGCTGTCCCATAAAAGCAAGAGCAATGACTGACAGATGTAATAAAAGTTTCTGACTAGCTTTTTGGGGAACAAGCCACTGATTTGTATTTGGAAGCTACTCCAAACTGTTCCAAGAGTCATGTAGAATAAACAGCCTTTTGCTAAGCTGCCAACATACCAGCCTGAAAGCTTGGCGAGGTGACTTCAGACAAAAACAAAACTTCCCTGTGTTTCTACCTACTACACCTTGCATTAATAGTTCCTCTCTTCTGACACAGTATTCAGAAGGGCTAAGGCTCACATCTGCTACTTTGCTTTGAAGTCCTTCCTCATTTTTATATACTAACTGCAAAGGAAGCCAGAGCTTAGTACCCTGTAAAGAATCCCACTAATCAGACTGTGGTCACGCAGCACAAGCCTGGAGACTTGCATCACTCAACAGCTTGAGGTTTTGAAGTGCTGCATCCAGTACAGGATACATCATGGACTCAAGACTTGAGTCCTCAGAAATCTCTCTTGTTGGTACACATCTCTCAGGATAAGACAGTTCAAAGTGCCTCCAAATGTGTATCAGGAAAATAAGAAAATGGATCCTTCCACAATCTAATTGGGAAGGAGATTAAAAGACAAAAGCGTTGCGTGTATAAGTCTGTCCAGAGGTTTCTGGCAGAAATCCATTTCACCTGCATGGTCATTGCTTCACAGAACTAAGCATCAACCTTTAAAATTGAGAGCTTACCCATCTCTACAGCACTGTTCAGGAGCTCCCTTTGAAGTTTAGCCATCAATTGCAAGGCTTTGCCTCTGCACCCAGAATTTTGGATCACAAAAGCATAGTTACCAAGTAAAAAACTTTGTTAGCTAACATGAACAGCCTTTCAACTGTGGCAGAAAACCAGATACAGGGCAACTCTTGTCTTCATTCACACATCCTAGACTGACTGCAGTGATTTTGAACACTCCCCTGCTTTTCTCTGCAATACATACTATATCATTACCCTCTGAGAGGCCACTTTACACTTTGCTCACTTGCCTCCTTGCTTCTGCTTTGTTGTATAGAGTTATATAAATAATACTTAAGTGGCTTCATATCCTGCAGGGAAGTTGCTTAAAACATCACTCGTTTTTTCTGAAAATTTTCATGCCTCTGCAAACAAACAAACAAACAAAAAATCAGTCATCAATACCTCAAACTTGACAACTGTTTTCAGCATGAAAACCATAAATTAAGTAAAAAATATTTATTCAAATGCATGGGTTCACTTACCACTAAAACACTACTGCCCGTTGCAAAGATGACAGTAACCTGTGATACCTGCTCTTCATCTGTCTTGTTATTTCAGGAAACCCAAAAGGTACCTCCTGAAAAGTCAAGTCACTCTCTCCTACTTAGAAGCTTTTGAAGACAAACTTCAATTGGGATGTACACTTCCCACACGTTAAATACTAATTCAGAAAGCAGGAAGCCCTTCTCACCATGTCCTTCAGATGAGAGGTTGCAGACTTAAAACTAGCAGGTTTAAAACCCAAGCTTAAAAACTCTGCTGTTTAATAATGACACATAGCAGTTGCATTTGAGATGTTAGAGTTCCTCTAGTAATAAATATAACCCTGACTGCAGCAAGACAGGTTTTGAGAAGCTTGCTTACAGTCACCGATCCTTACAGAACAAGATTTTGTGCTCTTGATGGAAACATGGAAGTGATAAAACCTTTTTTCCTCACACAGCTGCTATCATAGGAAGTGAGTTTAACTGCATTAAAGGCATCACATTCCCTTTCCAGGGATAACAGCGTCTTCTACTCCAGTGATCAAACCCGTAGGCAGTTTGTAAGCAATCAGGTCAAAATACCTCAAGTACCACGTTCCCCATGGCCATCTTTGTTGGTACAGTAACGTTAACTGGGCCTATTCAGCTTTTCTGCAGCAAACACTCAGCACTTGAAAATACCTCACAGCCACGGCCATTCCAAACAGTGCAAGTGCCACCACTGGACAAGCAGAACTGTAAGAAGGCAAAATGAGCCCTACTGACCCTATTATTCTTATCTGATTATTTAATGCTGATCATAATGCCAACCTGATCATTTATTATGGACTTAAGATAGTTTAACCTCCAAGTCTTACTAGGCAAGGCAAGGACTACCAGCAGCTGATACGTAATTATGAGGACCATTAATGACTTTATTTCCAAAGGCAGTTAATATTTTCATTTGCGGTGAAAATTTAATTTCTTTGTACACTTTTCTGCAAAAATAGAGTAAGCTTGTTTGTAGTAGGCTAGAAATTAGAGACAACCCCCTTTGTGCTTCTAAATTACTGATGTGACCTTTGCTGGGCAGATATTCAGTGGTTCCAGAGCAACAATCAGGCCTTATTTCTGCCTATATGCTACCAAAAGCCAAAAAACACTTTGGGACTTTTTAACAGCATGTGTGATTTAGGCAGCAAAAGTGCTGTATTCTGTGATCAGCAACACTCTACCAATTAAATCATGTAAACAGTTTCCTAGAAAAGACTTGAAGTCTCTTATTTTCACCTACTTACGGGCTTGTCGCTTCCTTTTAAGTCTCACAATGAATGGTTCATCTCATGAAGACAATTTATTTTTTACCTTCTATCCAAGTGCATCATAACTGAAAGCTTACATGTACTTTTATTTAAACAATCTACCAGTAAGAAAACATAAGACCTCTTTAAAACAATTTGTGTTCCTTTTAGCAATGTGCAGTTGTAGTAATAAGAACTACTGCATCATCTCATGCTAGTGTAAATCGGCATAATTCTGCTGAGGTCTTGTTGACTGAAAATTTTCATGCTGCTGCAAACAAAAAGTCCATCGGTACACCTCAAACTTGAAAACTATTTTCAGCTAAATCAATCTTAAAAATGTACTATTTTCAGTCAAATAGTAGTCATATAGTAGGATGTCCAAAGACAAAAATGATCAGAGGGCTGGAGCACCTTATTCTGTGAAGACCGGCTGAGAGAGTTGGAGTTGTTCAGCCTGGAGAAGAGAGGGCTGTTTACAAGGGTATGTAGCAAGAGGACAAGGGGCAGAGGTTTTAAATTAGAGAAGGGTAGATTTAGGCTGGATATTAGGAAGAAATTCTTTACTATGAGAGTGGTGGAACACTAGAACTTATTGCCTAGAGAGGTGGAGGAGATCCCATCCCTGGAGACATTCAAGGTCAGGCTTGATGGGGCTCTGAGCAACCTGCTATAGTTGCAGATGTCCCTGCTGACTGCAGAGGGTGTAGACTAGACCTTTAAAGGTTCCTTCCAACCCAAACCTTTCTATTATTCTAATTGACCACAAGCTGCCACAATAATGGTGCATTGAGATGAGCCAAAGGTGCAGCCTAGACGCGTCTCTTTTTCAACCTGCAGCAAGCAATTGTGCATGCTTCAAGCTGAGTCGTCTGCTATGTGAGATGTATTGATTCTGCATTGCCTATGTCAGAAGGGAGGTTCAGGATGACACCCCAACCTGGACAAAATTATAGGAAGTCAACAACCTTGCAATGGAGACTGCGGGACTGTGTTGAAAGTAGAACTTCATGCATTTCTCCACTATAAGCCTTAGCTTTTACTGGCTTAGTGAAATTGAAAAAACCCTAAGATTTCTTTCTTCTTCTTTAATAAAATAGTCTAGAAGATACGTTTTTCTTCTGATCTTCAGTGTGTTGATATACCCCACTTGAATAACATCTGAGGCCAACTTTTGGCATTTAAGCAGCATGACCCCTCATGGTGCCCTTTCCCTCCCTATCAGGTAAGTCTAGCACTAGAAGGTTCCCTTTAGGGACCTAAGCCGTGTTCCACAGGAAGCAGTAAGTACTTCATTAAGGCCTTTAATCAGTAAAAAAATTGCAGTAGAAGTTGAAAAGGAAGAGAACAAGTATGTTCCACTGTTAAATGCAACTAATCCATAATGTTCTACTTTTCACTAAAACAATTACAAAGGCAGGGCTAAAACTGTCATTTCAAGCCTCCTCCTTGTCCTGATACAAAAGCTTCAGAGTATTCCAGCTGAATGACTGTTGTTTACTCTAACGTTTAACTGAGAGATATGGCCCTGAAATATAATCAATGCTCATTTTTGAAACTCTACAAGTTTGATTACCATTTCCAGACTCCCTCTATCACACATTTTATGTACAATCAATGCTGACCCCATAAAAGTGAAGCACTCTCACATTTTGGAATACAAGAAGCTTGCTCTTTAAGAAGAAAACAAACAATTACTGATCATCTAACCACTTCTGTGTGCATATTTATCATTCTGTTACTGCAGATTAAACATGATTATGTCCCAAGAAAGCAAAAATGCTATAAAGTTCCACTTGTGATATATTTATTATAAGAATTTATTTAGGTTCTTACTTAGTGATAGATGTTATTTTTTAAAAAACCTACCCAGTGCATTGTTCCCTATAAAGCAACTGAGGGAAAAAATAAAATAATTAAATCTTCAAACACCAAACCTGATCAACATGGTTTGACATTGCTTCCTTCTGAATCATTCTTAATATGCCGAGATCTGAATGCATCTTGACACATCAAGATACCATTGTGTGAGACTTGTCACGTACTGAAAGAAAACTGTTCATACGTGTACTCTGGTTTTAATATATTGTAGCACATCATGCCATAAGTAACTCGTCATTTCCATATTTTGGGTTTGGGTGTTTCTTTTTATTTGGTCAGGGGTGGGAGTCAACTTGCAATCTTTTCAAAGGCATTACCAACTGTCAGCTACATAAGAGAATTACTGGCTTTAAACAGGCAAGGACATTTCCCTTATTAACACACATAAATAAGGGACATAAAAAGCCTTGTGACAGACATTTAGAGAAAAGATGTGCCAGGACATCCATGTTTTCTACTCTTAGTTCATAACGGATAGGTTGATAAAACGCTAAAGAAAAGCCTACCTTAAATTTGAGTTCAAAATCATTAATATGAGTGCTTAGGTGGGCATTCATGCATTTAGTGAGTTGGTGTATCAGATACATTGAGCTCAGACCAGCCTCCTACTGAAATCAATAGCATTTATACTGGCCACTCAGAAAGGATATTAGCAGCTAATATATGCTTATTTGGTGACAGAGAGAACAACATAGTAAGAATAAGCTCAGTTTCTTCTTACTCCTCCTCCAAAAGATCTAAAAAACCATACAGGATTGGCTTTCTGCAATCATATGCATGTACATCTCTGACGGCATGCTAAAGAACATCAGTCCAGGGATTTGCACAAATATGGGTGGCTACAATTAGAAACAGAAGAGATACATAAGTTCCATACATTCTATGGAACAATAAATTGAGCAAAGAAAGTTGCACAAATCTTATTACTTAAAAAAAATCAGGTCACAAAAGTCAGTGTATTCTCAGAAACAAAACTACAGCACAGAATAAATTTATAGGCAATTAAGTGTTACAAAAGATGGGAGAGCTCTGCTTATGCTACAATCTTTTGAGTTTGCTTGGTCAAAGAAAAGACTGTTCTACAGTCAGTGAACCTTCAGGAATCCAAGTTACTTCCACCCTCACAACTGAAGTTGTAAATACAGCCACTGATAGCCCTACAGCTATACATTTAGGAATTTAGGAACTTCTGAGTATCAATAAAGCAGGCAAATGTCATTTCACTTCTGCTGAAGTTACTCAGCATAGCACATTGAGCTTTCACTATTATTTGCTTATCTCAAAGAAAAACTGTCACTACATGCAGGTCAGAAGTAAAGTACTGAGAAGAAAAGTAATGTACTACTTCCAAGCTGCTGGTCCTCACAAGTAAATCATGTTTCTTGCACCAGGGCAGTCACTGTGATATCAGTGTAATGCAACACAACTGCGAGAAGCCAGCACCATGAATGTGAAAGGGGATTTGCATGCAAATTTAGATGATCACAGGTGGCACTACATATTAAGGCTAAATAAAAGCTGAATGCAGAAACTGCTGATATGAATGTTGAAGAGAGTCAAGACCTGCAAGAGCTTTCAAACTTTTATCTAATAAACATTCATCTAGGGTGCAAGGCATAATCTCCTTCCTCAGCACTGGAAATAGTAAGTCCTACCTCAAAAGACAACTTTAAAGAGAACAACATTCTCCTATTATAGTCAGTGACTCAAGTAATGCTTTTAAATGAGAGCTTCCATTTGTAAAGTCCCTACAAATGCCAGAAAACTGGCATCCTCCTATCAGCTGGATCTTATTTTCCATAACTGATGAGAAGGGTGTAAAGGTCTGTGTGGCATCCACAAACCATGCTTCATAATAAATACTTCCCTTTCTTTGAAGCTCAAATGGTATCCAGCTGTGTTAGAAGTCCCATCACTCCCTATACCTAGGATGTCATGTACAGTCCACCCTAAACAGCAGAAAAGTAAGCTCCCTGCATAGGAGAAAAGAAAGAAGAAAAAGGAAAGAGATATGAGCAAGCTTTCTCCTTTGAAGGAAGTTCAACGGCAAAGGAGAAGACAGCAGCGGTGTCTTGGGCTGCCGGGTCACAGGCAGTCACCAGCTCCAACTAGAAAAGGAGCAGTGTACTCTTGTAACCACAGCAGCCTGTCTTGGCTGTGCAGTAATACCCGACTCTTTATCTTCTCCTCTTACTTCAGCAGTGAAGCTTGCATGTTAATCCCTAGAATCCTCCTTATTTAATAAATGCATTAAAGTCTATTGATTTTTGGTGACTATGAAAGGTCAAGTCAAAAAAAAGCAGGAACATTTTGTAATGCACGAGGCTGTAAAGGGGAAAAAAAAAAATCCTAATGAGAGTAAGCAATTACTGTGCAGATTGAAGTGAAACCTCAGCCAGTGAAGTTCATCTCATCTTCACGAATATAAGTGGAGAGTAATTCTACTTGGGCCAAAACTTCAAGGAATACTCTCTGTGGCCTTATCCTGAATTTATATTTGCATACCCATGAGACAGATTTTGAGATTACCTCAGAGAATTAGGATTTCAGTATGACCTCCTGTTCAATATAGACTAAAAGAAGGCAGTCAAAAACTTCACCAGTCCATCTCTCAGGGAAAAGGGGGATGAGAACCAACACCCTTTCACATACTTGGAGTATACAGAGTCAAAAAGCCATGCTGCAGGTAATGGGCAGGCAAATGAGAAGCAAATTATGCCTCATTTTAAATACCCGTGATCTGAAATCTTTAATGCAAGGTAGTTTTCTGAATAGTCAACAATTTCTTTCTCAAACTTTCCCATCCCACCCAAACCTCTCCACAATGAAAAATGATGTTGTGATTAGAGGCATGCTTAATTACTGTTCAGCAATAAAAGCTTATGAACCAACATTTTATCCTAGCCTGTATACTGTCTTATTTATTTTTATATATTCATAAATATGCAAAGCCATTAAGAGGATTATTAATTGCAGCAGAATACAATTAGGTGGCTTTCAGCAATTGCAGTCTTTGAAACTCTAATGTGTATTCACTGTTTTTCCAGCGCCTGTCTTCCATTATTTAGCTTTTGGAGGATCTCTGTTATGATATAATGAATGTTTTATTTAATAGCATTGCTGCCTAATAGAAAGGACACTGATCTATTACTAAATTAAGCTCAGCCATGTAGTGGATTGTGTCATTTTATAAAACCTTCACAAAACTGATTACCTGTACAGCCTCACTCTGTTCAGTGTTAGCAAGTCACATCGCTTTTTGGACACAAAGTTAACACCTTTCTTTTTCCCCAGATAATTCATCTTTAATATTTTCATAGACTTTTTACACCATTGATACTTATTTCCAAAATAATATATTTTAAAACATTCTGGTCCAACCTCCCCATACACACACTTGACGGAAACAGCTGATGTGCCTTCAGTGGGGAGAAACCATTTATAAAACTATGGGACATTACACACTACAAAAGACAAAAAAAACAAAACAAAACAAAAAATCAACTTAGCAGTCTGCCTTTTCAGAAGTTACTCCTCCAGAAGGGAAAACTCTTTCTAAAGGCCAGCAGCCTGACCTCACTGATGTTTACTGCGCTGACTTCACCAGCAGCCACTTACAGGACAGTTTAAGCATCTTACTTCGGTAAGTGGTGCCAGTCTTCATAATGGGCAGGATATTGTTACAGCTTGCAAGAACTGACATTAAATTTTAGCTTAAGTGGTAGACTTGCTTTTGATTGCATGCTCTTAAATCATTTGATCTAACCTGACCTTACTCCCATACTGTGCTTCTCTCCACCACATGCTATTGCAGGTGTCAGTGCCCACTCTTCCCTTACAAGCCTATTACGAGAACTACAATACTAATTTAGAAAGATTTTGTCCAATTATATTGCTATCCTCTTTATTCGACTTGCTCAGGGAGAGGCAACTCAAGGGGATGAAGAAAGTAAAAACATAGTTATAGGGCAACATTGAGGCTGCTGAAGTTAGCACTAAACAAGGCAGCACACAGAAGGTGATTGCTCCCAGGAGGTGGCTGTAAAGAAACTCAGTCACCAGCCATGCATCAAACCAGCAGCAGCAATCCTCACGCTATTAGCCTGCACCATTCAGCCAAAGTGACTGTGTGTGTGGGAGACATTAAATGTGGCAAGTGATCCTAGAAATCTCCTCAAGTCTCTCTTGGGATTTGGCAAGATTTTATTAGTTTCTACTTTGATAACAGTAAAGCAAACTGAAGGCACATCTGGGCAGTGGCAAACATCGGACTTCAGAACTTTACAACATTAGGGACAGCACTGCTCCCTGCATGCAAGATAACTTATTTCTTCCAGAAATTCTTGGTCTTTTTTTCAGCCTCATCTGTGCACAAAATCCAGCCTGCTAACCTACCACTGGTTTTCCCTCTGTGAAAAACTGAATTGCTCCTAAAATAGTGTACAATACCACATCACGTTATACTGCAATATCATTCAGCCTCGATCCTGTAACGCCTTCCAAGTAGGGGACCCTGGCACCAGTGCTCAGTGCACTGACAGCACAGGAGCCACCCAGAGAGGTGCAATTTCAGGTGCAATTTACACATCTGCCTCTTGTTTAGGACAAATACCTGTTCTGCATAGGCCAGCCTTCAGAAGCGGGGAAAGGACTCATCATCAGCAGGTACACAACTTTCAAAGGCTGAAGCACAGAGCAAGATTTGGGCTGGGACAAGCTGTGGCTGCAGAGGCCTGGGTGGGATGCAGGTCCATGCATGGCCTCTCTGTACCATCACACCAGAGATGGCCTTGCAAAGGAGTAGCTTGCAGGTGGAATTTTCAGCTCTGTTTGGGTTTCAGTTCAAGTTTGGTTGGGGGTTCCTGTTGTTTGATTTTGGTGGGTTTTTTAGTTTGTTTGTTTTACAAGGGTTTGGAAGGGATTCTCAATTTCTATGCACATGCAGAGCCCAGGGCCAACCACTGTGCACATCTGCATGGCTCTCACTCTTCCTGCCTCTCAGGAGAGGTCTCATCACTCCTGCAGATCTGTAAAATCAGCTCAGAGTGAGAAGGAAAAGACTTTGTGCACTCCCTGATGATGCACAGGAGCTAAAAACTATCCTCAGAATTACCCCTTTGCAATAAGAATGTAGACAGTGATAAACAGAGCTGACAAGTAGAACAGTGCAGTAGCTCATGTCATACCCCTGCTAGTGGGGCACACCTCAGAACTGCTTAAAACAAAACAAAACAAACAAAAAAAAAAAAAAAACAAAAAACACCACACAACCAATCCTCATTTCCTGTCTTGTGGGGTATTTTTTGGCCTGCCCTCAGCAGCCAGTACATACAACAACAAGGATAACCTAAATTAAAACAAAAGCTCTCAAAGCTATTCTAGGAAGGAAGAAAAAAATTGGGATGACAATCACACATGCCAGCTACATTGCATAATCTATTTCTAGAAAGTACTTAGTGCTGTGGTAAAGGAGGAGGTGCAAGATGATGGAAAGGCATCCATGCTCCATTCGTATCTGTGAAAGACTGGGAGTACTGCTGGAGCAGACACCAGTGCTGGCAAGCTGACCCTCCTTAACTCTGCTGTCTTTAACCACTGATTTACAGCATGCACGCAGTGAGAGTGCAGCACCCACTGTGCTTTCCTGCCTCCATACAACTGTCACAGCATGAGGACGGTCCATGCACAGTACTCCCAACGAAACCACAGAGGCTATCAACTGCCAGCCAATGTAGATTTTCTGTTCTGCAAACCTCCTTCCACCACTGCACTTCATAGATCCACCAGCGCTCAGATTTCTACTTATTTCTAGTCATTACCATAGCAAGCTGGATTTCATCCAGCCAAAATGTGTGAGACAAATAAAAACAGTGATTAGCTAACAGCAGATAAGTGAGGATTAGCAGACAGCATCCCTACCATGACGACTTTTTTGCTGCGTAATACCAAGATACCAGATTTACTTTCCAGTTTTGTAACTTCAGAAGTTATACAGCAATTAACTACAAAATTGACATGTATATTTTACTAGGAGTCAAGATTTTAGTAAAAAAAAATACAAACTTAACACTAAACTCTCAAAATACTTCGAGGAATAAGAATCTATTAGATAAGAGGCTAACATTGCCAAAACTTTTCCCATTTGCATATGAAAATTGAACACATTAGAAAAGAATTAAGCTGAAGCTGCATACTTTAATCAAATTATAGTGACGTCATTTTTGATGAATCAATTTGGAAAATCAGAAAGATTAAAGCTGAGATCCATTAGTAAGATGGTAAGTTAATATTAACAATTTCTGCTGATTCAATTTTTAAAACCTACAAGACTAATACTAAGACCTACTTATAAGAAGGCAAGTGACTACAAACTTATTACTCTTCAGATCACAGGACTTTAATACGAACAGCATCAATATGAAATCACATTAAAGTTGCTTTTCATAGTCATCACATTATTCAGTAAAGAAGCCAACAAAATTAAACCCATCCTGATATAATAAACAAATATAGCATTTTCCAGATCAGGAAGAAAAGCATTCCAACACATCAGTCAAAAACCAGAATCGTGCTTGCACTGCAGATCAACAAAGTTATTATTAAATTAGACCAAACTATGGAATAAGAGACTCTGTCCTGTAGCTCAGCAGGTCTAGATGCTTCTGGGAAATTAGCCAGACTGATTACTGTTATAAGAATTCTTTCCTTTGGCTCTTCAAACCGCTGATGTCAGCTCCTACCAATTTTAAAAGAATGCATATTAGATTACAAATAAAATCTGAAGGATTATGGCAAAGTAGGAATAAAGGAGAAATAAAGCTCCTGTTACTCTAGTAGGAACCTGGACAAATTTATTACTAGGGGAATTAAGTATCTCAGAAGATAGAGACCAAGAGTAAGCTGGGAACCTGTCTTTGGGGTCATCAACAGAGGATAAGAATGGGCCACCAAGGCATCAATTTCTGCTTCTCTCCCTGACCACCAACACAATTGTGCAAACAGCACAATAAACCCTAATCCAGATCCAAAAACCCCATGCCATTTCTGCTTTCCCTTTGCCTCACTGCAGAGCAAAAGGCCACATATTACAGACATGGGGAGCCTAAACAGCCAGATGCAGCTCACCTCTGAAAGATCCACCACCTACCAGCTAAAATAAATTAAGGACCATCATCCTGAACTGTCTCAGCAAACAAAGGAAAGCAGCTTCTTCAGGCCCCCTACTAGCATTCAGATCCCCACTGGTGGAGCCCAAAGACTACAGCAGAGCCCAAGTGACCTTCCTAGTATACAGGCACACGTCTACTTGCTTTGGGCTGCAGAAGCAGTTTGCAATAAGAGCCTATTCTGCGGTTTATAAAGGGTCTAATACTTCCCTTTCTCCTTGCCCTCCAGCCCAAGATTGGGGATTTTTCTGTGATTCTAATGGCATTGAATTAAGACACAGGTTCTGGCTGGCAGCCTTGACCGACCTTTTAAAAGGCCTGAAATAGATTTAAACTCAAAGTCCCTGGCAAAAGAAGCCTCGCACGCTTCTTTCACACAGCCAAACAGGGTTCAGTCCCAGCGACACTGCCCCATGGACCAGATAGGATGAAAAGGGCAAGTCTCTTACAATATGGCTCTGACTTCAAAATTTAGATGACAGGGCTTCTGGACATATGGTATCTGACAGCTCTGTAACACCTAATCAAAGTTTCCATACAGACACACTTCTCTCATTCTGCCTTCATAACTTTGCTGAAGGGGTCCATGGGTTCCAACAACCAGACCCACTAAAGAAAGCAGGTAGATTGAAGCAGACATGGCAATGCCTGCAGCGTGGAACTACCAAAGTGAGTTTTCCCCTCCTTTTTCATTTTTGAAATTCATAATTAAATAGAATGCATCAAATTCAGCCATGGAGTAAATAGCTCCCAGAACATATAGGTGAGTATAAAGTAATTAATTACAAAATAGTCAGCTTCTCAGAAAAATAACACAATGGGGTTAAGTCAACTTCTTAAAAGCCAGGAGGAGAGAGGGTTGATAATTTAATTATTTAAGTATTATTACTCAGGTTAATCTTGAAAGCCCTGCAAATACATTGCCCAGTGTAGCAGAGACAAGCAGTGACCAGTACAGGTTTCACATGGCATCATTGTGCCCACCGGCCCCCCTTATGGCACTCCATTTCTTCTCCAGTACTACAAATGTGCATTCATTTACTGAACATGAAATATTCAAGGGAACATAAAACATTTAGGTGAATCACTACATTGTGCAGCCCTGTGCAAAGCACCTCCAGGGACTTCTCACCTTCTGACTGCCAGTTTAAAGCACAAAGGAAAAGGAAGAAGGCCAACAAAGTCTTGGACAGTTGTTGAAATGAGCATGCTGTCCTGAGCATGACGTTCCTCTTCCAAGCACAGACCACAGGAGTGGGGCAGACACCACAGCAGGGACTGCTTCAAGCACCTTCCTCTCCACAACTTTGATTGTAGCAATTATGCTCAGACACATGGAGAATTAAAACAGCTATGTCACAGACCAAGGCATCCTGAAGCTGAATGGGAGAACTACAAAGCAATAAAGCAGGACGTCTGTTTACCTTGAGCCTGACACCTTGCTTTTATTGTGCAATCTTCCACTTTACTAACCCAAATCGAGAGCTGGAGAAGCCCTAAAGCAGACCTGCAAGGAAAACACTTAAAAACCATCACACACCACTAGGAGAACAAATTTCACGCCATTTCAGGAAGAGATGAATAAGGGCAACTATAATGGGAACTTAGGGTTTCACACCAGATCATGAAACATCCAGCAATGTCAGAGAGAGGACTGTGCAGTTGTGTAGGGTACTTATCATCACTGTGATACCCAATTAAAAATCCTTCACTTGCAGGATCACATGGTTTTGGCTACCTTTTAATTTACTGTGTTTTGTAATCACCCTTAAATCATCACGTTATCACTTTAGCGCACAAACCTTAGTTCTTCTATACCTTAAGCAATGCCACGAGCAGACTGTACGCAGGCATCTAGTACCTTGTGTGCTTCCCATTATAAGGTTATAAGAGCAGCCCTTACTCAAGGCTCAGGGCCACACTGTACCAAGTCCTGTAAAAACAAGCAAGATAGCCACTGCCCTGGGCAGCTCCCCATCTCATCATCTACTCCTGCCCACATTTATTTTACTTCAGCAAGGCCAAACCAATTCCTGTTCCTGTATCTGTTGCAGCACTGAGCAGGACACTGGTACTTAAAAGCTCCTCTAACTCATTTGGTCTGAAATTTCAAATCAACAAAACAGATCAAAGTTTTGAGTGAATTTTGCTTTTGGAAAGTTTGGAAGTGAGTAGAATCCATCTAAAAAAAAAAATTGAGAGAAAAGGCCTAGAGGGGACAGACAAAAAAAAAAAATAGAGGCTCTAAGAAAAGAGAATAGTATGGCAAAGGTAATTGAAACCAGTTTATCAGAATGAGTAAAAACTATCCAGAAAAAAAGACTGTGTAAGGGTAAAAATGAAGTGTCATAGTCCTGTCACCTTTGGGGTTCTGAGGGATGAGTAATAAAAAGTCCTGGATTAGAGTCATAGAAAACAGGCCTGGAAGGAACCTCATGAGGTCACCTAGTCCATCTCCACGCCCCAAGGCAGGAGCATCTCTACAGATATCATTCCTGACAGATGTTTTTCTAACCTGTTCTTAAAGACCCACATTGATGGAGGTGCCATAACCCCCATAAGCAATCTAATGCAGTATTTCATCCTATAAATTTTTGTCTCTAAAGTAAATCTCACTTGCTGCAATTGAAGCCCATTATTTCTCATCTCATCCCCCATGGACAAGGAAAAGAGTGTTCCCCTTCCCTGTGCAGCAGGACAACAATGCAGTCATGTCCTGAGTGACTTTTTTTAATTCTTCCCACTGCTGCTCCCATTACTCTCGTTTGTAATACTGATTTTTTGGAAGAGATACTGTAGGTCGCATCATAATAACAGGACAGAAATTTTAACTGATCTGTCCTGTCTAAAAATGGCTAATCTTGAAGAAGATCCTCTCTTCTCCATAAAGATGAAGGGATAATCACAGTTCTTCCTCCAATGAACATAGTGCTTATACTTCTGAGAGAGCTACTGCATCCAGCAATTCTCATCTCTCTGAACCTTTCCCTTTCAAGCCATAGGCTCTTGACAGCAAACAATATTCAAACATGGGAGGGGGAAAAAAAATAAAAAATGACAACAAACCAAAACAGAAAGCAGCTGTCCACCACCATTTCAAGTGGCAAGTCTTAAGGTAATGACAGGAAAAAAGCTAGGTACTCCAGTCAACTGAGACACATTAGCTTAATGCAAATAAAGCCAGGCAAATTACTATGGATTGTATTACAGAGGATCTCTTCTTTGACCTGTAATGTTATGGCATTAAAAATGGGTCAAGCAGGCTTTTGAGAGCAAGGAAGCACGAGCTGGCGAAAGGTATTTTCTCTTAATAAACGTGAAATTATAAACAAGTTCTCTCCAGATATTTATACAAGACAGCAATATCATGGGAATAAAAGCTGTGGAGATTTTTTTGTTTGATGGGGGTTTTTTGTGCATTCAAATCCAAAACTCACATCTTCAAGCCATTCTCCCCAAATGTGGGCAAACATCTTTTCTATGATGAGAACTCAGATTTTTGCTTTATCACATCACACTGACAGGTAAGGAATTTCTAAAAACCACTCAATCTTGGAATTCCTAACATCAGTACAAACACTACCAACAGGAGACTTTCTAGGAGTATTTCTGACTCAAGCAGTCCCTTTTTTCCTTATGAATCCAATGACCTGCTCTGTTTCTCAAAGCCAATTAAACATCCAAGAAAAGGGAAGAAGGGGGGGGACATCAAAGTTGTTACACTTCTCTTATGCCTTTCAGCCAAAAGCTTGTCCTCTTTTCTGAGTCTTTTATAGTCTAGGCAGATCCCAACAGCATTACCAGCCAAGGGAGAGCTCTTGCCTAAGGAGCTGTCTGCCTGAACTCCTCAATTTATTAAGAGCCTACAGACATCAGGGAGCAAACGGGTACAGTCAGCAGAGATGAGTTGCAGAAGAAAGAAAATAAAAAACATCCATTATACACACAAGCCTTGACTGCAGAATTAAAAAATATGCCAAACAAAGCACCCTGATTAATCATTCATTATACCACGTATACTCTTAAAAGCTATACGTTCACTTTACCAATCCTAAAGTCACATCCAAGATGATACTGTCATTCAATCCCACAGTCTCAAAGCACACAATAGCGAGTGTCCCCCCTTCTGGATCAGTTCTTTCCTCTGATCTCTTTACATATATTGACTTAGTGCAATTAGGAACACACACTTAGCAAGATCGAAATTAATGGACCTACGTAAAAGAAGTGCCAGGCTCTATAAGCAAGCCAAATGCCAAACTCCTCTGTAAGCAAAAATTCCCATTCAAAGTAATGGGAATACAAGATGCTTAAGACTTGGCCCTTTGGGATAGATATTTACAAGAAAGCTTCTATTTCAGTAGCCAGACTTTCTAAGTAGTAACTCCACTTACATGTTCACCAGGTGCTAAGCATTTATGAAAAGTGTAACATAAAGCAGGTTTTCAATGTGCTGCCATACCTGTGGTGTTTAAATACTGATCCTGAGCCTTCTGGGGGGGGGGGGTGAGGGAACAGCCTAACTGAACTTGTAGTCCAATTTCCTTGCTTCAAAGTGGATTTCTTTCACTGATCCAAAAATCAGACTTACCCTAGTGCTACACTGTTTCCAGCTAAGAAAAACAGAGAGAAAATGCAGTTGCCATGAACATATCTATAGAAGCTTGCATTCTACTTGACTATCAAAATTTTAACAGAATATTGATATGTTTTAAAATTAGATGTTATTTTAAAAATAAATAATCACAAGACTCCCACTATGTTCTTCAAGCTCTTTTCAGTCAAGACTTGCATTTGATTCAATGATGTTTCTTAATTAACAATATTTCAAAAATTAACAAAGGAAAGTGATACTAAAGGCTATGGATGTTACAAAAAGCAACAAGAATAATGTTGCTGGGTTTTTGCTATGCTGGATGAGACAGTGTGCCAGAGGCACAAGTAATGGAAATGTACTTTTATATAAATCTCTTTTCTTTGCTTGGATTATTTTAAAATGACTCCACCACAGTGTATATTAACCTAGCCATCAACCTTCCTGTAGTCAACTTTCTTTTTACAGTTTATTAGGAACACAAGCACCGTGGAATCACAAAAGGATGGTGCATTGTGCTTCCTTTTGTTTGTTAAACACAAAGTTCATAATATGAATTGAATAAAACCAAATTCTGGGAAGCAAATCTTCTGTCCTTGCCATCAAACACTAAACCTTCATGCTAGACATGATGGATGAGCAGACTTCACTTGTTTTCAGCACAACAGCACCTCTGTTTGCCTTGGCCAGAGGTTATGCCACCAAAGCATGGACAAGCACCTGCGAACTGCAGTTATTTTCTCCTACTTTCCTTACCCAGTTGACTTTTAAAGCATTTTTTCAGAAGCTAGAGTCCACACTGTGACTGGCTAAGCAACAACAAATCAGGAGTCAAGTAAGGCAGGCATTCCGTATTTGCTCAAAAATACCTATTACTATTATCCTCCATATTTTACCTATTTGTTCCTGCACTATCAAAAAGCTATGCTCAATGCTGACCCAAAACAGTTACACTGCTACAAATGTAAATATGGCTCTTCATTTTGGCACATTAAAGTTACATATTGTAACTAGCAAAGATTCCCCTCTCCCACAAAAGTGTGATTTTGTGAATCCACAATATTCAAAACCAAGAGATAAAAAACTTAACCCTTTTTCTTCCAAACAGTACATTGCATTCAACATTTTTCTAATTTTTCTACCCTACAGCACAGATAGCAGTAGTCTACTTCACAAGCGTATAGGGAAAGTTCAGCATTTAGCAGTGGTGAGAAAATTGTTTTACATCCTTGAGGGAAGGTGCTGTACAAGTGCACTCAATATAGTTACAATTCAATCCAGTTTGCTGGAGCTGAAAGAAAACAAAGCGCTTTCAAAGCTCAAGTAAAATCCAAGATTTTAATTTTTTTTAATGTGTGTACATATACACACACATATATATGTATATAAATACATATATATATATATACACACAGATATATGCACTTCTTAGAACTTTATGGGGGTAGCACCTCTAAGGAGAGTGCTGGCCTGTAAGGACAGCGTTAGCACAGGGCAAGCTGTACAAGGTCTACAGAAGCACATGATATACGGAAAAGAATGGTTACAGGAACTTGCTTGTATCATCATCATTTTTTTCCTGGGATATGAATGCAATAAAATCAAAGCAATTCAATATTTATCTTGAGGGGGAAAAAAAAATTAACTGTGTGTAATCCTCTGACTTGCTTGAATAAACACACCTGCTGTACTTTGACCAAGAGAAAACGTCCAACATAAGTACTGGAAAAAAAATGCTGGTAAAGTTAGAATTCAAAGAAATAGAGTACTTTCCTTACAGAAAACAAGTGCATGCTGTGTAATTATATAAAAATAAACAACTCAGAAGGCTTATTGTAAATTGTACCATACACCAGGTGATTTGTCATGCTGATGAGCTTCCAAAGGAGAGAGCCTGCAACATGTGCTCTCAACCTCTTTATCTCAGACTTTTGCATAATGCAAATTGCAGAGTGAGGAGGTTCAGTTCTCCCATTTAAATTACACAGTATCGTTATTTTGTCTCTGGAAGTTTGGTACGCAGTGTGAAAATTTACTAGTTATACAAAACAAGGCAGAAGAAGTGGTTTAGACAAGCAAATTACATATCTGCTCCTCTCTGACCTCCAGCATCTCAGAAAAATTGGGTGGATGAAAGAGCAACGGCACTGTCGCCAGCAGATTTCCCTGAGCTTCTCCGCCTTGGCAGAATTATAGGGGGCAACTTCACACATGGATGAACTGTTCTTGAACAATCCTTCTGGTGTAGTATGTGCAAATAGGCTTTCCTTCAGTACTAGGAGAGCATGTCCCCCATGTTTGTTTCATTTTAATATTCCTTCAGACAGCCCAGGGACACTTCTAGAGACGAGTTTCTCTCCAGAGAAAGGGGGTCGGAGTTAAATCCTGGGGAAAGACTGGTGGGTGGGGAGCCTCCAGCACCAGTTTCCAGACCTGACTCTCTCAGATGTAATCCTGTAGAAATGTGGGCATGTTTCTATGAGGTCACAAAGAGCTGTGGAAGGAAAAGACTTATTCATCTCTGGGCCACGGTTTAAAGGCAGAAGAGACAAATGCTGACCACTGGCCTTAGCAGAGGAACTTTTGGGCATCTTCATCTATAAAAATTGTGTTGATGACGGCACTGCATTGTGAGACCACAGCCATAAAAAATGAGAAAATAGTGAGTATGGAAACTCTGCTTCCCATAAGAAACTCCTTCACCCACAGGAATGATTCTCAAAGGAGTTTGTCTGTGCTGCCATCACAGCTGTGACTGTCATTTAGGAACATGTTTGCTCCTGCTACTTCTGTTAACAGCATAGGGAAAGCAACACCAACATCAGCAGTGGCCACCCTGACACATTGACACTGCTGATTGTGTGGAGATGTACAACATGAAGAATAAAGCCAGCCTGGGCTTGACTAATTGCCTACCCCAAAACGTACACCAAAACAATCCAAGGTTGAATGCAAGACCTCAAAGTTTGCTGAGCTAGGACCCTTCTGCACTTCTTGATTCAAATATTCCAATATTTCAACGCTTAGTGATGCACAGTTCCTCAGTGGTAGAAGTAAGAAGCAAATATCTTCACCATTTTTTAATTCATGTACTAACTAAACACACATATATTCCCTGATTTCAGAACAAAATTGCATCAGTCTTTATCCATAGGAATTCAGGAAATGACAGAATGGATGCAAAGTAAGAGTAAAGGCTGTCAAAGGTTAACCTCTGAGATCAGAAGGAATGGTGCCATAGAGAACACCTCTGCTCAAGCCTTGAACTCAGCACTTTGCACTGAGATTTAGTGCAATATGTACTCAGCAGTACATACAGTGTTGCCAAAGTTTTTATTTTAAAATAAATAAAGGCCAGAAAGTACAGGTTTCCTTAACTCTCCAGTGGCTTCCATTATGCAGTCCTGCATCCACCATGTAAGCAGTATTTCCAGAGCTTTAGCACTTGACATTTTGAGATAAAATGTCATGAATAGAATTTGTGGACCTCTCTCTCTTTGCTCCCCCTTCCCCACCTCCCCCCCTCCCTTCCACCCTTGAATTTAAATCCTTAAAGCCTTGAGACCACTGCTTCAAACTATCAAACTCTTCTTTTCTCAATTCAGGATTGAAGATCAGACAGATTTTAATGGCATCTTCACAAACATTCTAAGTCTTATTTCAAGCGCTTTTCTTCTCCAGGGCTGCCCACTACTAGGCTAACAATGATTTTTTTTTGCTTATTAAGCCCTGCAGGCGGAATTGCTCTTGCCATCAGAGGGACTCTCTTCTGGCTATTTGCTTCTCCTGCCTTCCCTCTTTCCAAGCCAGGATGGCAACAGTCTCTTGGAAAGAAATCAATGCTCAGGTCAGAGCGTTTTGGCCTTTTACATTATGCCAAATCTCAGTCTTTAAACTAGCCACTCCAACTTAAGTCTTCCCTCACTTTTACTTCCTTATGCTCATCTTCTTCAAATCTATCCTGATTTTCTATGCCCCAAGAAATAAATGACAGGCAAATAGAAAACACAAAAATATCTTTCAGTGAACTTCTAGACTGCCTTGGATGTGAAGCAGGGACAAAAGAAACTGTTTTGTCAAATTAAGCCAATTAGTATGGGGATTTTAATGGTAACATCTGTTACCATTAAACCATGTGACTGGTTTCTCCATTGGCACATGGATTTGTCAATGAAATTGAAGGAGGACAGTCATTAATTCTATCGTACTCTTCTGAGAAGACAGTTGTGGTGAACCCACCTCCTGAAAAGTAGATTTTGGATGCATTTTCTCTGTCTGAAGATGGAGAGAACCTTAGTCCCAGCATCCTCTTGCTCTTATCTCATGCAAATATGCTGCTTTCCAATTCCACTCTACCTTGTCTGCTACTTTATTTAGTTTGCCTCTAATTGTACATTTCTTCCTGAAAGGTCAATTGTTCCTCATCTAGCTAATGGTCTCCCAATGGAGTCTGAACTGATTATTACTCCCTGCCTACTTCTATAAGCTATGGTCAAGATGATGTTTGGCATTATTAAGATGTGATGTTCTGTCAAAGATGCCTTCGCAACTGGAAGAGCTAATGTGACAGCACTGAGCTAGGAGAAAAAAAAAGTAGCTTTTCTTCTTCCTCAGTATTTGCCCTGTGCTGTCATGCTGTGTGAGGGGGCCATCCTGGCATCTGTTATCCATTCCCCCAAAGGAGTTCTTCACAAGAGTGAATCTGCCTGCAAAGAAAATAGGAGGATTTTTGAAGATGGCACGTGGGAAGTTGCCATAGGTCTTCAGAAATCTTTTCTGTAAGTCTCTCAAGAGCTGACCTGGGGCGCACAAAACCACAGCACTTGTGAAATACAAAGTAATCATGCTGAACTCTCTTTCAGCCATTTGCATTTTCAAACGGTTTCTCTTCAGAGAGATGCCCTGTGCCTACAGGAATATTTGCCTCTATTCACAGCTGACTTTTAATCTAAGCTGGAATCTGTTGGCTCTTCTTTCACAGTTGACAGTGAAGTTGCGGCTCTCTTAAGGTAAGTGTTCATTTTGTTGCATCTTGTATAAAATTCCTGGAAGATGTGCCCTCGGACTAGTCTCACGGAATACCAGGGCAGAAATAAAGTAGCATTGCTATTACTGAAAGCGCTCAGCAAATTCCACACAGCCCAGGAGAATCTGACAGATGATGTTGAATAAAGATGTTCAGCATGGCCAGACAGAAGTACCAAACAACCAACAAATGTTGAACCATAAAAGCTTGAAATCCAGAAATATCTATTAATCCTTTAGATTAACGTGTACAATTTTTTTCTTCCCCCCCCCGAGCCACAATGTGGGAACTTTCCCAAGCTGATGAATTCTAAATGGGAAAAAAAATAATAAAATCTTAGGACATCTCTATAAGTAAAAAAGGGAACATTTCTACAAGCCAAAGGCAAGGGTTTGTGGTTTTTGTTGTTTGGTTATTTTTTGTTCCTCATTAGGGCTTCACGGGATTTGTACTTGAGCTCTAAGTATTTGATCTTATAAATACTATTGAAAATATTAACAACTCCAAAGTTACTGGCCCCTAAAAGGGATGTAATTAACCACTCTTCATAATACTGTTCCAAATTAGATTATATCAAACTGAGTTCACAGGCAAAGCAGCCAAACCCAGAAAAGCCAATCTATCCTTTGTGACTGAGGTGTAACAGAACTCTTGTTTCAATATGAAGATGATGTTTATGAATAAAGTTAAAGCCTGCTGTTTCATTGAGAGAAATACTTTCAACCCACAAAAACAGAGATATTCTTTCTATGTCTCTGTGTTCAGCTGAAGAGCATCCTACATATGCTGCAAGACACAAGCAAGAGGCCAGCTAAAGACAACTCTTTCCATGGAGGAACAGCAAGGATAAAGAAGAGGCAGAAATTCCCACGGAGATGGCATAATTCAGAGAGGAATCTTTGCTAATCCTAGGGGACCAGTAGCTAGCAATGAAAAATGGGACAGTGGAAAATGTATTAGCTTCTACAAGGACCCTTAGTCCTCGCATCAAGCAAGGCTGTGTGAAATGTGGAAAGCCATTTGGAGCATTGCCTAAAAGCCTCCTGTCTTATCACCACTTCAGTCACTACAGTGAAATATTTTTCAAGCATCTCAGCAAACGAAGGTTAAACACAGATGCAGTGATTACACAATAGTAGAAGAGGCTTGCTAACAAAGTTGTTTTCCCTAATAGGGCAGTTTTCACCAAAATGGGAATTACGGGGAAAATAGCTACCCTAGAAAGTGCTGGGATCTGTAACAGTTTGTCTGCCAACATCACCTGTATCAGAGAAGCAGCTCATTTCAGTGCACACTAAAAAAAAAAGACATTGTTAAGCATGAGTGCAACCCTTTCAATTACTTTTCCCGCTTCTGTGCTGCAGAATCAGTAGATCTGAAGTGTGTGTAAACAACACTTGAGCCGAGAGCCCCCTGAGGTAGTGTCTGCTATGAGCACGGTGAGAGCTGACAAGGTTCTTCACTAAATCATCTCACCTAGCAGAAAACATCCTATATCTGCAGGAAGCTCTTCAAGAACAAAAGAGAATTTCAAAGTCAAAAGGAATAAAACATAAGGAAAATTAGGATAGCCTGCAAAGTAACAGTAACCCAGCTAAAGGAAATCATACCAAGTCACAGCTAGAAAGCCAACATAAATTCTGCTTTCAGGCAGAAAAATCTTGCCTGCTACTTCCTAGTGCTGGGCTGTCCCACCACAAGTGGTGAGGATGAGTGAAAGCAGTCTGAACTCCTCCACTTGACTTCTGCCATTCCTGTTGATGGGAGCTTGGGAAAACTCAACATCTCTAGTAGACACATTAAAAACTTTTCAATTATTCAGGGTAAACTCCTAGATCTGAGTTGAGAAAAGAGGATCAGGAGCCAGGTCTCAGTGCCATCGTTAGCAGAGCACAGAATGGCTATAACCAAAGGAGAGCCTGCAGTGTAGGCATTGAACAAGGCTTCAGAAATCAAAGCATAGTGTTTCAAGAGAAACAAGTGGGTTTAGGAGCCCAATTCCCCTTGAATGAATTGCATTTCTAAAACCAGCAATGGCTTTTTTTCAAATCTTCCATTTCATACCCAATATTCTAAATTGTACCCAAATCCTCACCCTCTTTGCTAAAACTGTAATTAATAATTTCTTCTTCTAGAAATATATTATCACAATAAGAAAAAAAAAAAAAAAACCCAGTTGATGCAATTTATTTAATTAGGTGGACAGTTTCTTACTGATGTGATATTTTAAACTTTGCGCAAGAGGAGCTCTTCAAAATACAGCACTTCGAGTGCATAAGTATTAGTAACAATGTGTCTTTTGTTAGTAGTCTCCCAGTCAGGAAAGTCTGCCTGACTTAAATGATGACTTAGTGTCATGGGAGTCGTATTTCTTTTTCACTGTTTTACAGCCACTCATCTTGAACTGACATTGTACAGTGCTCTTCACTGCCGGTGTCAGATGGTATATCAGCATCCAGAGGAGCCTCAGCATCTTCTGGATGAAAAACTTCTATGATTAACTTTAAAAATGTCAATCGTTCGCCACGTTCAGTATTCAGGCTTGTTCATCAGATAGTAATAACATTCCTAGCTGAACTGAAAATGTGTTCTGAGTAACTGCTGGGAAAAGGAAAGCTTAAACACTTGACAGCAGTTAGAGATGAAATAGACTATACTTTTTATTTCTGAAAAGATGATGCTGTGATTTCAGTAGGCTTCTGCAACAGAAGAAGCTACAAGATTATGGAAACAGACCTTTACTTCTAGTTTTTATGACAACTACAATTCTACATTTCTCAACTCAGCCCTGCAATTAAAAGGGGAAGATACCAGAAATAGCTGAAGAAGCAAGAGACAAGAAAGGAAAAATAAGCTGATTCCAGCCAGTCCTCTCTTTTCTGTGTGTGCCGTACACATTTCATTATTAGATTAGAAGTTTCTTCCAGTACCATCTCCATAGGCTTTGAAATTGCCACCATTAAAGTACGTCACAGAAGTTATTTTTAAGCTGTGGATTGTGTTACAG
This sequence comes from Coracias cyanogaster, assembly GCA_033124195.1. NCBI lineage: Eukaryota > Metazoa > Chordata > Aves > Coraciiformes > Coraciidae > Coracias > Coracias cyanogaster. Next base: position 218,743 of record JAVSBS010003215.1, read on the forward strand.
AGAGAATCTCATTTTAAAAAATGTAATAGAGAGAAAGTGTTCATTAGAAGACTATGACAGCTGAGGGAAAAAATATTCATATTCGCAGGATACAGAGGAGAAAAAAGCTGGGAATGTGTTCTTGTCCTCTAAGCCTGAACACCTCGCTCTACCTTGACTGGTGTTAAATATGATAAATCAAATTAATCCTGCATATACTAAAAATGAGCTTCTCCAACTCACTCAGCTCTAAAGTCACAGTCTCTCTCCATGTGCTCTGAAGTTAGACTACCACCTAAATGAAAAGGGGCTGGTTCCACATGATAGAACATGGGTGGATCTCCCTGCAAGTCAACCAGCTTGATTTTGGGGTGCACACTAGCATCTGCAACATGCATTGGTCACGAGGCTAAAAAGAAACTGGAAACCCATCCTTGCAGTAGCAGTGCCTGTAGCCACAGTCCTTTCCCATGGCCCTCTGATCTGTTTTCACTGGTTAGCTGCTCTTCAACCACCCCTGTTCCCCAGTGGGGACTGCCACCACAGGACATCTGCTCGCTTTGTGCCGCTAAGCACCACTGCAGTGTTTCAACACTCTCAACAACAGGTTAAGATGACAAAATGGGTACCAAGGCAAACTCAGAAATGAGTGAAACACCAAGCTTGAAAAAATCCTCCTGACTGGCAAAGGCAAGTGAATTCATGTCCTGCTCAGATGCTCAATAGAAGGACAGAGAGGAGGAAAAAAATTCACATGCAAGAGAAAGGACAAGGCCAATGTTGAATGGGAAGCAAAGATTTCTCCCACGCACAAGCAAATAAACTCCTCATGCATTATTCATGAGCTGTGCATCTGGGGACTAGTACACCTCTTCTAGAAAGGAAAAAACCTTTCAGCATCCTCATAGCTTCAAAACTGCAGAATCACCTCAGGGAAAAGATTGAGGGAAGAGGCTGAGGTGTGAGGCAAGTTTACAAGTCAAACAGTGCAAGAAAGGGTGGTTGGCTTTTCTTCATTTTAGAGGCTGGATGCTTGACCAAGGAGATGCTAGACTGAACTGGTCCACGTTTGAAAATTGTGCTCAGTATACCTAATAAGCAGAGCAGAGAGGGGGAGGAAAGAGCAATTCTGAGCACAAGTTATCACAGCCGTATTTAAAAGAAAGCACATCCACCGTTCAAGCAGATGTGGCACTATCCTATCCTCGATACTGTGCCAATAAACTAAACCTTTGCACAACACTCTCTTACTACAGTTTATTAATCTCCACCCACCCCCACAAAGGGGACTACACAATTTCTCCATGCACAACCCAAGCAACCTTAGTAATCTGTGAGGGTCAGAGAAAGACCCAAGTCAGAGCTCTAGCAGAAAACCAAGCTGGAAGAGACACTGACTATGCACAACGGGCAAGTGAAGACAGACAGCTTTTCCCCAAAGTGGTATTTTGATTCAGAAAGGAACCTTCACTAATCTCGGGAATGGTTTATTATTATCTGTGTAGCAAATGGGACAGCAGTTGGTCTACATAAAGCATTAGATTCCTACAGGGCATTTTAGACTTTAAATGATGAAGGACCAGACCTAAACCAGAAGTTTGCTGGAACTCTGCTTCTACCTTTGATTTAAGCGTGCCAAAAGGCAGGCAATGAAAAGTAGAGCAATTACAAAAAGACCTCAGTGGAACACAGCACAGCAGGGATCCCCTCAGGCTGGGATCTACATGGGAACCTCCATCTGCACCAAACTTCCCTCCTCCCTCTCTGGGACCAACACCTGCATTGGGCTGGCTGCTGAGCATAGTCTCCCTGACCAGTGGCTGGGACACAGGGAGATGCAGCAGTCACACTCTCTCCAAGCAGAAAACACAATATATGGTCGGTAGAGTTTTCTAGCTGAAAGACAGTCATGTGTACAAGACATCTCACTGGAAATAAATGACCTCATTCATTAAAGGCGCTTTGCTTTTTGCTATTTGGTCATGATATTTTTCAGTGTGTTCCCACAGTCACCAGCCTCAGTGAATTCTCTAACTGAAGTGAGTTTGGCTTTGCCAGTGACTGCTTTGGGCAAGACTCCTTCTCTGCAACTCCTCTCATATACTTTACAGAATGAGTGAGCATCTCTCAATGTGCACCAGGACCAGACTTAGCACAAGTGAACCAAAATCCTTGCCAGGGGTGCGACTATAGCAGAAAGAGCAGCAACTGCACTGGAAAAAAAGGTTCCACCATAGGTAGGTATAACCAGAAATGGTCTCCCAGTGCAAAATTTCTAACCTCTCATAGACTGAGCCATTAAACACACAGATGAAGTCCACATGCACTGACTTCTGAAACCGAGTAACTCACAGGGTTAAAAAGGACTGCAAACTTGTTATAAAACCAGAGCTGATCCTCTAACATGGCACATATCCCACACCACTTCCCTCCTAGCCCCTTACTTGAAGACCTCCATTACAGAAGAAATTTCCTCCAAAGCTCTTCCTGTGATGAGCTTTACTGAAGAAAAGAGGGGAATCTAAAAGAAAGATAAAAGCACAAGCATGTGGGTTAGAAGAGGTCAAAAAAGCCAACATGCACTAGGTTCATAGGAATCTTTCATTAAGTATTTTTCTTCTCTTCTCCATCCCGCACTACAGAGTATGCTTTTTTTCCAGAATGCTCAAAGGTACCAGTAATTAATTTAAAACATAAGAAAAAAAGTTAAAATGCCTTTTTTTCGAGCACTGTGTATTTTGGAACCAAAAGCAGAGAGCTGTAGTGTAGCCATCATTAAGAAAATGGTGTACTTAAAGATATTTTCTCACATATGAAGAGGACTGTGAAGCTTTTAAGAGTCTAAAAATATTTTTATAGAACTTGTCAGGTGGGAAGAGCTAGGTGGGGATTTTGCAAAATCTGATCTTTTAACCTGAAAGGTGTGAGCAGTACCTACAGGCTCTTTAGTTATCTAATGTTCTCATCAATTGAACTACAATTAAATCCATACACAGATACCTACTGGCTGAAGTGGAGGAGAACTGCAAAAATTGTTCCCCTCTGGGCTGATGATGGCTAACACAGAAAAGCCAATTATCTTTCCTAAAAGATTACCACTCTGCCTTCAGGGTGTGCAATTCTCCTTTCTTTAGGACTTTAGGTTCTTCTGCCTAGGATTCCAGACCATGAGCAGATTCCTCCTGTTTCTGACATGTAGTTCTCTTTAGCTGACTTAGGAAGACATTTCAAAACAGTGGGTCGGTTTCCCACACCATCCTTTTTTAATGATGGGCCCAAACTGCAGTAAACTCACTGACCATTCAACTCTCTTCTCAGTGAATCTGAAGGAAACTTTGCCAGAATTCAGTCCTCTCTGCTCTGGAGAAGATCCAGCCAGGTGTCTCATCCTCATGCAATCTGCTCAGCTCCGCTGACTCATAGAACAAGCTCGCTCAAAATTTTGCAGAAGAATACACCCAGAGAAATTGGTGGGATTTAGAGCTTCACAGAATCATTGTGAATTTGGAAATAGATTTAAGCAGCAGCCCAGAGGCAAGCTTTCAGCTTGTGACACACGCGTCATGACTGGAGTTCCTTCCAGTTAATTATGGACCTGCACACCTCAGCCAGCCTGCGAGTGCCTTTCACAGAAACAGCCGCTAACCCTGTAAATGTCAGGTCCCCACTGGCAGTAGGTCTTGGCACATCCATGGGTATTCATCTGGTCCACACAGCACAGCACACAAAGCACACCACCATCCCCTCTTTGCTTCTCGCTGTGCAGACCCATATTAGCCATAATCAAGTGCAAATTATTAAGAAAGCGCAAGACTAAAAATCTCACAGTATGCCTCCATTCTTTGATAAACAAATTAATACACAAATGCTGCCAATCTAACATGTCCAGATATTTTTCTTTTTAAATAAGTAAATAAAATCACAGTTTTCTACTACTTGTTTCAGAAACCAGACCAGCAAGCTACAGGAAGACTTGAGACAGGGACATCGTAATTCAGAGACTGAGTTCAGTCAGTAAAATGACAACTGGAAGCACAGAATGAGGCCCAAGCTAAGCACCATGGCTCTATCTGCTGTCTGCTGCACAGCCAATCCTCTGTATTGTCTCCTTTTATCACCAGATTACTTAGCTTCATTACTCTGGGAAGTGGGTGTGATTGATCAGACAGGGATTATTCCTTCCTCTTACTCAGTTGCTAGTTAATTAAACCAATTTGTTTGAAGCCTATTGCAAAATTAGAGGAAATATGACCTGGTAAGCATCACTGAAATTTGAAGTTACTAGCCCAACCTCACAGACCTTCCCACTGAGCCAATACCAGAGCAAGTACATCTATAGCCACAAGATTTTGGCATGAAGGGCTGTCCAAGCATCACACTTCAGTCTTGTGCTCCAGTTTAACAGATTAAAAACTCCCTAAAATAAATGGCAAATTTCCTCAGCTAGGGAGGATTTAGATCAGCACCCAGTCCCCAGAATTGCATTCTATTCTACAGAAAAACCTTCTATGGCTCAGTTTATGTCAATCCAGATGAGCAGGCTCTTGGGAAGCAGTAAGACATTAGAGAGAAAAAAAAAGGAAATTATAATTAAAAAGGAAATAAGGTTGGAAAGGGAGTTGCTTTAGGGGCTGAGGATTCTATTGCCAAATACAGCTTCTACATGAGTTAAAATATCAATGCAAATGGAGCTTTAAGAAAAAAAGAAAAATCAAAACAATTTGCAAGAACTTAGGTCAAATCATTTTCATAATTTCAGATTTCTCAACACCATCCCTTACTTCTGCTGTATTTCCCTTTTCCATTTTGTTTTCTCACATCTGTTCATGCTGGGCTTCAATGTGGTAACATAACTGTATGGTTTATTTCTTCTCTGAGTTTGCAGCTAATAATTTTCTAGACTCAGGAATGGCACAACGAAAGCATTTTCTTTCAGTTTGAAGAATTGTAATGAGGAATGTTTCCACTCAAAACACTTAGCCATTAGTTCAAAGACTAATCCATGCTTTCATTTATGGAGAATGATACATAGAAGAAAATATCATAACATCAAGTGTGCCAGGGAAATTTTCTGAAAGATCAAAAACTGATGGATACTAAACAGTTAACATTCCAATTACACAAATGATGAGGAGGAGTGCAATGTACTTACTGAAATTAAATGTACCTGCTCTCTGGGTATAAATTCAGCGTGAGCTATTCCAAACTCCCTATATTAAATTTTATTCATGAAGTTCAAACTAAGATTACACTGATAAAATGCCAGACTGCATCTGCACTCCCAAGCAACAATACCAATAATAATTCCTGTTGCTCCTTTGCTAAATTCAGTATCCTTATGTTTTATTGCAGCCACACCAGACCCTTAACCTAGCCAAGTATGTGCTAATCCTTCCAAAAATAAACATACTTGTAGTTCTGCTATCTTGGCTCAAAGATGTCCATTTCTCATCAGCGTATGACCAGCCTAGTTGCTAGCAAACCGCCAGTAGCCCCGAGAGACCCCAAAGGGTACAGAAAGGCACAGAACGGCTGCCATGATTCAGATGCCTCCCCCTCCCTTTTTTTAAATGCTCTTTTTGGAGATGTTTTTTCACTGCATGAGTTTAAACAGAGTTAGAAAGCCACATTGTGGCTCAACCAGCAGCTATGGACCCCATAGAAGAATAACTTAGAAGAAGGTAACTTTTTCAGGTTTATGCTGCATAGAAGACAGGGGTGCTTGGATTTAAAAGACATACTCACTTCCTACCTGCTATTTCGGTTTCTATATATCCTCTCCTACTTAGAGGATATGCAATACTGTACCTTTGGGCTACCACAAGTCAAATTCTTAACAGCGCTTAGGATCACATTTTTGAAGCGTACTACTTTGAAGTTGTACTACCACAAACACTGTGTAGTCACCATCTAAGCTACGTTTTGTGTCAAAACATCTTAAGCTCCTAGGGACCAAGGGAACTTCGGATGGCAGACAACGTTCATTTTTATATACTGCTCATTAAACAGTTATAGTCAAATGAGGGAGAGCAAAATAGAAAGCACTCCAAACACACCAGCATGTTAAATGAAAGATTCATATTAAATGAAACAAATAACCAAACAAGCAGTTTAAAAAAAAAAAAAAAAAAAAAGGAAGACCAGAAAAGCAGGCAAGAGCCATCATCAAATGTGTGAAGTGATTAAAAAAGAGGAGGAAGAACAGCTGGTTCCCTAAGGATAAGACAAGAATGACTAATTTAATTTATAGCAACAGAGATACAAGTTCAATAACAAAGAAAAGAAGGAATGGTCTTGTCTACTTGATCAGGCATTAAGCCCAGACATGCTAAGGGTTTTGCTAGTCTGACTCTTAGTCTCCAACACAATCAAGGAGAGGGGTTTTTTTTTAAGCAAACTTTACTTCCCAGAAGTGTTGGCCACTCAGCCTAAGTTTAATGATACTGCTACTGATAATAATAATAATAATAGCCATTTATTTTGAACCAATTGTAGGTGCAGTTTTACTTCATGTTTTGGCTGAAGATTACAAAATATGTTTCTATGTAGGAAATAAGTGGTTTGAAGACAAAATAAATACTCTGCTGCACTCTTCTCTCAGACTTCTACAGGCAGAAAATCCACATAAGCCATCCATATCACTTAGGCTTTTTACTTGTGCCCAATTATAGCAGATCATTCTTTATTGCACAGTAAAAACACAATGCTGCACTGCACACCTAGATGATGCCTGCTCAGCCAGATGCCTCTTCAGAGAGTGAGGCAACCTGAGGAGCAAGCACACAGAACAAGAAGCAATTTTTTTTCAGGTTCTATGGTATCAGTGTAAATTCAAAATTACTTCCCATTTCATTTTCTCTCTCCCAAAACAACTAGTGCCTCTTCTATCCTTTCATGTTCCAAGGCTTCTTTGAGACATATACTCATTTCTTTTCCTCCTCACCAAAGTCTTACTGCCCAGACATGACTGCTTAAGTACGTTCAGATGTAAAGAGCTATGAGATGCTAATGCTTAGCTTGCATGCAACATGGACTTTTTGCAGAAAGGACAGCATATGAGATAGTTGACAACATGCTTCTCCAAACATAATGCTGTTTGGCTTCGATCTTACATGAAACCCATTGAAATTGTGCCTCATCTGAAACAGATAGACACGAACATAATTATCTGAGAATCACAAAATTCATAATTTATTCATCACAGATTTTAAGGTAAAAATAATTTTGTCCTGAAAGGCTATGTGATATCTAGTGTTAATAAAATCCAAGGAACCCAAGTGTGCTGAAACATGTCTGGATTGTTAGATTACTTTCTGAACTTTCAATGACCCATATTTCCAAACACAGTTCCTGCAAAACATATTACAGAACACCAACATCACTTTAATTTGCAGCACTAGGTAGGTAATATGATATCATAATACTTCAACTAACATATTTAACATCTCTTTTTAGGTAAGAAAAAGAAATCATATTAAGAAAGCAAATATCCTACACATGTGTACCTCCTTTCCTTCTGACTCTCACAGCAGTGTCTAGTCCCAAAAAGAACACCTAGCAACACACATTGTTGTCACTGTTCTTCCCAGAAACAGATAATGTGTTTTTATATGGTTAGAGAATTCAGTCTCAGGGAGACCCTTAAGTAGTAGAGCACATCTTTAAGTGAAATGATTTATTGGTGACTCCTAGAGACTCACAACCTAGCACTGAACAGAGGTTTTATCACTGAAACGCAGACAGTAAAGGGAATTACTCAGACAAAACTTCCTCTCCCACATTGCATGATACTTTTTGGAAAGCAATACAAAAACAAAACCACCAAATGCTTTTATCTAGATTCAGGAGGGGCAAGAATGTTTAATGCAGAAGGTTTCAAACATAGACCTCACAATGGAAGAACATTTTTCCTTAAGTTCATATTCTGACTTTATACCGTGTCTTGCACATACTTCTCGTACATATTTACTTAACTCATGAATCAAGTATTAACCAAGCTATACAAACTATTCAAGTTTTAATGGTATACATTATTTAATGCAGAAAGACCTCAAAGGACAAAAGCCTTCCAAAGCATACAGTATTATGGGGTAAGAGACAGCAAAAATGATTTGCATGAGACAAGCCCAGCTCACAACTACAAATCACACTAGGTGTTGGCTTTGCAGCCAAAGAACACCTGAGCCATTAGTATTCTTAGTCTTAATCCTCTTAAATTTTTAAAACAATATAAGAGTTATGCTAGATCTAAGTTAATTTAGTCTTTAATTAAGCAATAGTCACTGCCAAACCACTGCTATATGTAAGGGAACGACCAGTGTGATAGACAATGACACTGGTATTGTTCAGTACCGTCACTTCCCCATCATTTTCTAACCCTTCCCTCAAGCAACAGATAAGCTTAAAGAAGTCCTCTCCAGCCATTAAATACTTCAAAGATGAGCTTCAGCGCAGGGGAAAGAGACTTATTTGGAGTGAAGTCCCATACATTTAATTCTTCAGCCCAAACAGGAGCACAGCCACAGCACCAGCATAACCCAGTAGGACTCAAATATATTCATGAATACAGAAGTGCTCACATGCTTGCTAGAGAAGCTGAAAATAACCATTTGAATTGCTGAGCAGCAGTTTCAATTAATAGGCCTATTTTCCTGATCTATGGGCAGAGGATTTGCTTGCTTAACTCCCATTAATTTTAACAGAGTTGGATTTACAAATCCCTACCCGAGGTGGAACACTGACATTCCTATTACTGTACCTTTTTGCCAAAGTTAAAGCAGAGCAATTCACTTTATTTTAACCTTTGCCCATCTTGCTCACTCTCAGGAGCTTTAAGTTTACAACCTTAAAAATGATGAGCATTACCTTTACAAGAAAATACACTGTTTTGCCTTTTGGTTTTTAATCAACAAGCACAGCCATCCCAACAGACCAATTATAAACCAATTCAAATTTAAAAAAAAAAGCAAATCTTGATATGAAAGTATGCAGATAAGTCAAATACAGCTTATAGGTCAAATTTTTGAGATTAAGTCTTTCCATCTCAAATAGAACAAATATTCCAGTGGTTTCTGTGCTTACTCCCTACATCTAACGCAAAAAATTAGGTTTATGCTTCTGAAAGGTAGATTATGCAACATGAGATATCACTGAAACTCAGAGAAAAAAAAAAGAAAAAAATTAAGTACTAAAGGATTCTGGTCCTAGTCAAACAAGTCAGTGTAGGCAACTCTCAGGCTGCAGTTTCAACTGTGGTGCAGTTGACTCTGAAGTTCACTATGGGCTGGGTGCCATACTGGCACTAACATATATATGAACAGTAGAGGCAAAATCCCAAGGTGTTTACCCTCACGAAAACCAGAATGAGACAGAACACGTCCAATGGAAGACTGAGGACTCATTTCACTCAAAAAAAACCAAAAACAAATAACCAAAGCAGCACTGACACTATAATGGACAAAACTTGGTATTGATGTCATCACATGGGAAGAAACTTCCCCTGAACATCAACACAATGAGCTGTGAACTCAGTTACTGGGCAAATTAAGAGTCCAAGACAGACCAGATATAGTGTGCACTGAGATCTAGTCTGATGTTTGTCAGGGCTCTGCCTGCAGCAGACAGGATGCAATGGGTACAAGAGGAAGCTGCTTTCCCATCAGGATCAGGAGCGACATGCTGTTTGCTGACAGCTTGTCAGAACATGATCTCGAATATTCAGGACTTCCATTTTCAAAAAATCTTTTCTATGCTAATAGCTTCCTGCAGATGTTTTGAAATATTTTAACTGTTCTGATTTGATTCTGTGAGCCACTGATACCATGATCTGAGGCAAACACAGCAAGAGCTGCAGCAGTGAACCCATCCAAGCCATTCCTGAACATCCAGTAGCAAAAGGAGGTGGAGAAGCAAATTCCCGTCCTCCTTGATAGAGCAGGGTGCAATGAAAGATGGGAACAGTGTACTGGCAGGACACACGTGCCTGTTTTGGCTGCAAGTATCTGCCTCTCACAGAAAAGGGAATTTCCATTCTGTACGAAACCTTGCCATTTTGAACTGACTTTTCAAATCAAGCAAGAAGAAAAGGTCAACATTTCTATATAGCAGAACTTTTTTAATGGTGATTCAGAAGTATTGACATCTCCCTAACAATATCAAAACAACCTCAAACATAAATATGGCACCGAATAATAAATCCAAAAGTCAAAAGGAAGTCAAGCATAAAAGAAACACACAATGTGTAAACATCCCCCCATCAAAGCAAGGGCTGAGCATGACGTGCCCACTGAACGGTTAGCTGTCAGTGCAGCTGCATTTTCATCAGAGGCTCCCACTGGTTTCTTCTCTGTTTCCTTCCTCACTCTGCTGTTTGTCCATGGTTTGGCATTAGATGTTGTTCATAATACAGCTCCTGCTTAGCGTTTAAAACCCGACTGTCCTATTACAGAATAGTAATACTGTCCTCCAGCATAACTTAAACATCTTCTTTCAGTTTTGCTATTTCCCTATATAATATATCATTCAAATTAAGTGTTATAAAGTTGTTTGAGTTTTTTTATGCAGAGCAAAGGTGCTCAGAGATTATCAGACAGTAAGGAAGCCAGACATCATCCTCTCCCCCATTCACATGCACAATCTTCCTTCTAACGTGACTGACATACAAAGGTCTAGAAAGCAACAAAATTCCTCTCTACAACTAATGCAGCTGGGAAGAAACGAGCAGGCTTTTTGGTTCTTCAATACTTTACCAGACATTTAAGTTGAATATATTTAGACTCTATGGCTCTTAATAAATGGCAATTATGTTAATCAACTAAAAAACAAAACAAAACAGTGAAAGACTGAATGAGGTAGGATTAGTGTGACTGAAAGGAAGGGAGAATACATGAAATCATTATGAAAGACTGTGAAGGTCAATGCCATAACACACAGGCAACAGTTCCCAAACAGCAGAAGCCACTGAGACCAGCAATATCAAGGGAGTTTCTGCCTTTCAGCTACCATCAATGACAACAACTTCAGTGTGATGTTGAGGTGACTTGTGGCCCACCAGGCTTGAGAACTGCAAAGTAAGATGTTTCTGGAAGACTCAAAGCTTTTTCTTCAATATGTGCCAAGTGCAGCTGATGAAGATGCTCAGATGCATTCAAAGTGCAGCAAAAAAACAGCCTAACACTGTCAAGTATCACAGAAGAGCACATTTTAGACTTTTCACAGAAAAGCAACATTTTTGTTCCCCAAGAAAACCTTCCAATGGGTCTTATTAAGGATTTGAAATAAGGAAAGGATTTTTTTTTTCCCCCTTTGCAAATACAGCTCACCTGAAGCTGTGGAAGAAACCAATCACAAGCTTGACTGCATGTGTTTCAGCACAGTGATCTTTCGCACTACATTTACACTATTGCTTCCTTTACAGGGACATCACTGCTGTCTGACTTCCTACCTTCTCTCCACACCTCCAGTAGTTAATGAATCAGTCATATGGTGAAATTTTCTGGAAAAGCGAAGTAAGAAATCTTCTGGGTAGAGGAAATAAGTTGTTACAATAACAAGCAATTTACTATCAACGCTACGCATACTGTATCTTCTTATTTGTATTTCACAGTTAATCTCCCAGCTCACAAAAGTTTTATCGGATTGGAGGCATGTGCTGTATTCCCCTTTATAAAATTTTACAGTCCCTTGCTATTCTCAGGGCTTGTTTTATAGGCACAATTTGCTGCTTTAATCTCACCCAATTGTCATGTCCTAAATCACGGTGTATAAAAATGTCTTAAAAGGAGAGATGCGCTGAAGGGTAGTACTTAATTACACTTACTGCCTGATTTAAATGTTATCTGTGCTTTGCCAAGTGCCAGGCACAGAGTAACCCAGCAGTGCAAATCTGCATAAACTGATACAAGTCATTATTGGGCTTTTAATAGTAACTCAGTCCTCCTGCGCAGCATTCTGATGAAGGTGTGTTCCTCCTCCTCCTCTTACATTAGTTTGTGAGAAAATTAAGCAAGGAGGCTGGGGAAGCTGGTAATTGGAAGGGTCTCTCCAATCACTCTTCCCTAACTTACTTATTTTGATCTCCTTGCAGAAATCTTTGTCAAGACAATTTCACTGGTCATTTTCATGAGTCTAAGGTGTCCTAATGAAACTGAACAGCAGAGTGCACAGAGCAAACAAAATCCATTTGTCAATGGTTTTCCTATTCCTTTTGTAGCACTGCCACTCCAGAAGAGCTTGTCTTTACACCCTCTATCCCCAAATCCCTGAAATCAAACAACAACAAATTTAAAATACCACCAAAATTTCAAGCAATTAACATTTCTGTGCCTGACTTCATCCCCCACCCAAGTAAGCACATCAAGAGAGTGATCTGCCTCTGCACCAACTGCACTAGACATGCAGTTAAACTCTCTCGCTCATGGGAGCAGAAATGTAGCTTAGAGCACAATATATCCAAAGACTTTCTACTTCACGCTCCAATCCCTGCTCCAACCACACATCAGATTGATCGTCACAGGACCACTTCAGCCAGATGACTCTGAACTTGAAGGAAAGCAAGAGAGCAACCTTCTTTGCTTCGGTTCATCATATTTAATGAGCCAGTAGAAGTAGGATAAGTACTACAAATCTATCCAGCAGCTTTATCTCTGGTCCATACCACAAGCATAAATTCAATTCACGCTTTTTTTTTTTATTCCCTTGAGTGTACTGTGCTCATAGTTCAGTACTGCCAAAGTCTAGAAGGGATGAAAACACACTATTTTGTGCCAACTGCCCAGCAAGTAGATGCGAAAGAACATCACTGAGTCAATCCCAGATATTCAGCAGGTTTCTCCTCAAGTTACATTTCTAACTGTACACATTTCAAATTATGCGAGAGCACTCAGTTATGCGCTACTATTCCTTACCGAGTCCTGTAGCATGGTTCCAATGAGATGTTAGCATTGTTGCATGTAAGATAAACTACAACATTGTCCCTTATGGGTATATGAAATATATATGTGCTACTGTTACCAGTGACAACTGTGCTCACACTACCTTTACTTCAGTCTTGGCAAACAGGCAACCATTTTAAGCAGTATTCTGTCTAAAGCCTGGTAAGAAGAATGAAAAGAGGGGAAAGAAACCCAACTCAGAATGATCAGGCATTTTATTATCCAATTTTAAGCAACTTCTAAAGCTCAGTGGTGTGAAATACCAACCACTCTTCAGGTTCTGAGAGCTGAAACATCATAATGTCTTGCATGGCAGAATCTGAACCCCTCAACAGAACCTGGCCTGAGAAGAGACAGGTAGAACAGCAGCTTTTTCATCTCAAGGTCAGTGTTAATCCTAAGAAAACCCTGGTAGGATGACTGTGCTGTAAGCAGTTCCCAAAGTCCAGCCAGTGGATCCCTGGCAACGTGCCTGCCTTTGGGCAGAATAAAAGAGAGGATATGAGGTAGCAAAAAAGCTACACTACTGGGAAAACACTGCTCCCAAGAACCTCATTCACTCATTTTCTCTTAAAATGAAGAACAGTGTTTTCCAGACCGCTAGTATCTTAAGCCATGTGAAGAAGTCCATATCTGTCTCAGGGGATCCAATCACACCTCAGTAGTGATTTTAATTAAAATTTTTATGACAAAAGCACATAGTCCTCTGCAAGTAATTCAGGGAGTTAAAGATGACACAACTCCAAAGTGCTTGAGACCCACAGAGTTACAAAACTATAAGCTTAGAAGTAATGAGTCGCTGGCTTCAGTTTGTTTCATGACTAACTATAAAACATTCCTGAACGTAAAGGCTTATTTGAGAGGCCACAGACTAAAATACCTCTGGAGGCAGATCAACCTTGCCACTTCCAGGAGAAGCCACTCCTTCAGAGGAAGAAGCACATTAGAGGAAGGGTGCAGCAAAAACTTCACTTTTCATCGTGACTGTATCACCTTCCTAGGAAGACTGGCTCCTCTAATGAGTCTCACCAGATTCCTCTTTCCAACACACATATCAAGTTTGACAATTTTGGGGCTCTTTCTCATCTCCAATAAATTCAGCTTTTTTTATTTTTCTAAAGTAATAATATTACAGGATTAATTACTTAGCAAGGTTTCTATAAACTTACCTGCCTTTGAAACATCTACAAAAGCACAAGTGAAATTCCAGAGATAAACAAACACAAGCTCCCTTTTAATTAAGCACTGTGCCTCTCTGCAGGGGGTGATGGAGTGAGCAGATGCAGGGGGGATTGCCAATTAAGATACAACTTCTTTCATAGGAAGGGTACAGCCAGACACGGGAGGAAAGAGAAGAGGAACCTTACCATCCAAGTCATTATTTGAATTGGCTGCTCAGAAAGATTATGCATTTCCCACATCTGATGCTGCCAAAAAAGTATCACTGATCCAAAATACCAAAGAGCCATCAAAACGTGTTCTAAGCTGCTTGTACCATGTTAGTACTAGTGTGACCTGTGCTCCTCACTCATCCTCTTTGAGAAAGCTGCAGCACAGGGAGCTAATTCTCAGGGTTAATTAGACAAAGAAACAGAGAACTCCTGGATTTCATTTCCTGTTATTGATCATTATTATTCACTGAACACTGAGCATTCTTAGCAAAAACTTCTTGAAAGAAATGCACAGTATTTCTAGCCTCAGTCAAAAAAAGAAAAAAAAGATTGAAAACTGCATGCATAACTAAAATGCTGGAAAATTGTGTGAATCAGGATACACACAGAAAATGAATATGAGGATGGACTGTCACCTTCTGCACAACTTCCATTGATTTGACATCCAAATATTTTTTTGTGATCCTAATGGTGATGCTAGCATTCTCTCAGCTTTGTTAAAGAGTTGCATATTAAATTTCACTTCTGTTTTATCCGGTTTTAATGGAAATGCAAATCAGTTTTTGCATGGCTTGTTCTATGCCTTTGCATCCTTTGGGAAGGAAAAGAGGCAGGAAACTGAGAAATCAATTGTTTGATTTGCAGCCTGCTCAGGAATCTTGATTTTGCCTCTTCATACACTATATGTCTCAACCACAGAGGACAGACCATTGTGCAGGGAAGAACTGAGGCATGGGCACCCAGAGATGCTTTATCTGAGCCTTCTTACCCTGAACACAACGGCTCTGTCATCCAGTCCTATCAAAACACAAAAGCAGATTGGGATTTCACTGTCTCTCACTCAAAATAAATCAATGCGACAGAGAAAGACCTCTTGTCTTTCCAAATAGAAGAAAAGCTCTATTCTTACTGGGAATGGGATAACCAGAAATGGATTCCTGCCTTAGGAAGAGTGCCCAGGATGCAGAGGTAGCTGCAGAGGTGGGGCAGAGAAGCTACTCCCTTCTGGTTCTCTCCAGCTGGCAAGTCAAAAACAGCATCATCTCACAGTTGTACACAGCAAAAACAATTCTGGCCTTTGTGGGTGGACAAAAACGAGCCTGTAAAGGTGAACAATGTAGTCTGAAAGCACTGGGGGCTGTGAACTGTTGGGTTTTTTTAATTAAAAAATATGCAATTTGAGAACGGAAAACGGAAAAAGCAATAACTTGCTGGTTGGAAGATGCATCAACGAACATGTTATTCAGAATCAGCAAAGCCTTCCAGAGGCACAGCCTCCTAAGTGCCATCGTCTCCCTTAACCCTCCCAGGAAGTACATCCCATACCCACTCTTTAAAGCAAGTTGCTCTACTAATTGTAGTCCTCCTCCTCATTTCTAGTCCGAATTGATTCATAGCCAAAGTGTATCTTTTATTCTCGCTCAAGTACTTTATTTACTTTTTTTCCCTCTCATTTGTACTCCCCTCCAGTATGTTTTTAATTAGTGATCAGGATTCTTTTCAGCTTCCATTTGCCTTTACTCATCTCCTGTCACGGCTCCTTTCCAGGGCTTTCATCATGCCACCAACTTCTCTGTGATCCTGGCCCAGTTTAGGTTCATCTTTCTCAAGAGAGACTCACTCTGAATACCAGCACTATCCCAGTGGACACATCACCAGTGATACTTTCATTGTAATCACCAGAAATGCCTCATCTGATCTGTTGCCTACCTCTGACCTTCCACAGCTTCATTTTAGACAGTACTGACAGACTGGACAATACATGCCTTACTCCTCTCTCGCTTTTAACTGCACAGCTCCCATCTTACAGGACAAATCCTTACGAATCCTCAGTGCACAGCCTTCTACTCTGTTTCGTATTACCAACAAGAGGTCACTTTTCCAAAGCACAAGCAACTGCATAAATCACTACCATTACAGATCAAAAAAACCAACACAAACCCAAAACCTTAAGAACAAAAGCCCTTATTTCCCAATTTAAAAAATAAATAAATAAAAGAAACCAACTTGTATCGTTCTCCATTTCTTTCTTCTCTCTGGGAAGTGCCTCAATGTCACTGTGAGGCCAGAAAAAGACCAAAAATATGAGGAAACTACTATGATACCCTCCCTCCACCTGCTTACCCTGTGATGAGTGCTCCATTTCCCTCTTTGGAGCTGCTTGCAATCCCTGACCCCACGGCACTGGGAGTTCTTTGGGCAGAGACTCTCCAATGCACAATCGATACTGAATGTCTATCGACACCCAACCCCTCTCAAACCATGACAGCTGTAGGGAGTGCTAAGGGCCAGACTGCACACTGAAAGCTTTCCCACCCCTCTCACATTTTCTAGGTACACCATCAGTGCACAGAACAGGTACAGTACTTAAAAAAATACACTAAAGCTGGACCAGCTTCATAGTATTACCATACTTGCTTATTAATCAGAACCTGAATAAGATGCCTTAAAAAAAATAAAGGAATGAAAGATATTTAATTTATAAGTGAAAAGGTGGAGAAGGGACACAAATAGAGCTAATTAATTCCATGCAAGCTACATCTCCTAATACGGGGCTCCCTCATCTAGCAGAGTTCCAATGTCTGGAAATCAAAGCCAGATCCACCAAGGCTCAAAATGGAAACAAGATGTGATTTTTCAGTAAATAAGAAAGTGCGTCTATCTTCAGTTTCTTAGGTAGGTCTTCCATCACTTGGATCCATTATCCATATCCATGATCACTAACTCATCCTAGATAATTTTCAGAAAGAAAAAATGAAAAAAAAAAAAAAAAGAGAGAGGAAGGAAAAGGGAAACAGTGTTTTCAAAGACACAAAAGGCAAGCAGAGAAAAGAGCTGGAGAATCAATTCCATTTAGGCAGCTAATTTAAACACCCAAGTCAGGAACCTCAATTCCTCACATACTGAAGAGAATCAGGCTCTAAATTCAAAGCTTTGAATCACCCTGTGGAGGCTCTACTGACTCTATGTGGCCTTGAGCCTCCCAAATGACATACCTGAACTTCGATGTGACTACACCTATTGACCATCAAATTTTCAGTTAACACTATGGGGATTTAGACACCTAATACTGCTTTTCATTTTCTGCTTAACTGTAGTGACAACTCTCAAGAGTTCTCTCTCATTTTTGGAGAGGGCAATGCCATAACTAAAGTACACAATACTCTGAACCATCTACAAGCTTACAGTCAAAATCTACTATCTGCAGCATGCTGTATTCGCATACTTCATATTTCAGCACCTAAAATTAATACAGATATAGAAAGAGATACATCTTTGCCATAAACATGGACAAAGCAAACTTCATGCCAACAGGATGTCTCCAAACAAAACCACAGAAGTTGTTTTAAAGATACTATTGATGCAAATCACATCGATAACTGGTTTTTTTTCAGACAGATTTCTGTCCTTGGCATGTCTATCCTTTGAAACAAGTCTTCCATTATCGTGCAACTTAAAAACCAGAAAACACCAAACTCTCACCTCTCCCCTGCTAACAAAATCTCTCTTAAGCATAACAGCTCTTGAAAAACAGTATTGAAATGACTGAACTTACACATTAACTCTCACTGGACTTTCTCTAGTACAGTATACTGTTGGAAAGCAGAAAACGCAGGTTGGTGTCACATTATCTATAATGAGACAGACAGTCCTTCATTTTAACAAGGTACCACTGCCAATATCAGCCCTGCTGTGTAAAAACATGACGTGATGATTTTGTTATTTATGCAACTGCAATGAAACCCAGCAAGATCGGATGTGATCAAAGGCACCTTCCAGCAGCTGGCACACGGTGCATATTTGCACAACACCTTCAAGAAGCAGCTTATGTCCACACACTCGCACCAAGGCGGCTACCAGGGCACTGCCCCAGCCCTGCCAACAGCTGGGCAGTGCAGCCTGGAAGCAGCAAGCACACACACAGCTGTTCAGCTCTGTACGCCTGTTTCAGAGTGGGAAATCAAGCCATTTCAATGATGCGAATAAGAGTTCTGTGATTTCTCCCCAGTGAAATGTTTAAAGTTTCCTGTTTGCCATTACAAGGCTGATGTAGTGAAGTTGGGTGGTTCCTTCACACAAAAACATGCCAATGCTTCTGGGACCTATCCCTCTTCCAAGTCACTGTAGCACCAGCAAGGGTTAAGCACCATGAACTGACTGGACAAGCAACCCTACAAACTCAAAGTAGGGTCTCTTAAAATCCATGAATGGAGAAACAGGTCAGTTCTCTTTACTCCCAGTTTCCATGCAGCTCTAGACCTCCTTAGAAGCAGATGAGTTGCCTACCATTGTTTCTCTGAAATATGTTTCTAAAGGACCTCACTCAAGAATGTGTCACACTTTCAGGCCTTATTTCTATGTGCATATTGTACTTCCACCACACCGCCCACATCCCCCCAGTACAAAGGGCCAATTAAACTAGTGGTCATCTGTATTGAGGATCAGGAAGTATAGCACAGGACAAGCAATTAGCTCTGGAATGAAATGGAGCAGACAAACATTAGCTGGCTAGAAGCATTAAAAGCATGCTGGTGATTGCAGGCTCACCTGTATCTTGAGCTCAGCTGAACCTGTTGTGATCCACAATGGCCTCCTTAGCTTGCTTTCCATTTGGCTGTCTTTGGAAATTCATTTGAAACAAACCCATGACTCCCTCTAAGATGCTAAGCAAAAGCAGGAGTGCAAACATGAGAAAGTAACTTAGCAAGAGAGATGTGTGGAAGAAAAAAATAAAGGATCTTTTGTTGCCATCAGATTAAGGCACCTGCAATTGCAAAGATAGTTCATGGATCAGCCACTCATTAGGAGAAAACCTAGGCTTGAATTTCAGGTGCTGTGAGACACGATGAGCAATAAGCAATGCTGCTAGGCTGCTTGAGTTGCACCAAGAGTGAACCGGCATAGCGAGGAGTGACCCGAGACATCTCTCAGTTTCATTGGGACAGCACAAGGACAGTAACACAGGCAGTTTGCATTTGGAAACTCTAGTCCTGCTACCAAGAGTAACATTAAAGAACATGTCAAGTTACTGTCACATTCAGGGCTCTGCCTTCTTTGGACCAAATAACTGGAACTGTGGAAATTTTATTTCTTTCAACTGCCGCCATCCTAAGGTGGCTCACAACTGAGCTTGCATCTGCTTTGTGAAAGACAAAAGCTGTTTTGCTTCTAACTGCAGGTATGCAACTGAGGCACACCAAATCCCAGAAATAACGGAAGAAAGAACAACAAAATTAAGTAGTATTATCTAATTTTATGTGGAAGTCATCCACTGACTGGTTGTTTCAAATCACAAGACTGTGAAGCTGTTATATGAGTCTCTTAAACATGTGCTTTCTACCAAAACACATAGCCCAGGTCTCATCATTAAGAGGACATAACATACATATAACTATATATAACTATATATATATTACTATAACAAATGTCCCTTTTTAATGCAAGGTCACCACTGTGAACCAGAGAGAAAATTCTTGATGAGACACCATTCAGAGACTGTGCTGATCTACACCCGATGGTCTGCAACCTCTAGACAAGACTTTCCCCACCCTTCAGTAAACAAGATGACAGTTTAGTAAGTAAATGCTTTCTGCTGCTAGAGCAGAGAGGTTTGATAGCTCTATTAGCCTTGGCACATAAGATCACAAGGAACACATACCCACTATGACCTGCTGCTTCAGGAGAGACCAACAGCAAAAAAACCAAAAGGATGGATTCAGGAACATCAGCCAGCCCCTTCGAAGGTGGATATTTATGAGGACTGTAGTTTTCTCCCACTGCTTTTCATTATAGGTCTTCATATATATATATATATATATATATATAT
>JAVSBS010003215.1:238971-251715 GCA_033124195.1 Coracias cyanogaster
ACACATACATACATATATACATATATATATATATATATATATATATATACACATATATATATATATATATATATATAATTTCAGATCCTCCTGCCGAGAACACAGGCAAGCTTCTAACATTAAATTTTCCATAAAACAGAGTTACAATACAAGGCTAGTGACTAATGCTGGCATCAGCAACCTGAAGTACTGGTATTCTGTTAGGGCATTGTAGATCAACGAACAAAGATGTAGACAGTAAAATAAAAGTCTCTTATTTTCCCAACCTCTAAGTTTATTTCTGGAACCTTTAAAATGCAAAACACTCATTAAGTTCCTTTGCTGGGCATGCATATAGCCCTGTGTCTTGATACTTCCATATAAAAGAATGGCTTAAAACTGTAGTATATCATTTGGTTTCAGTCAACGTAAGTTCTGGTGTTCAATTTATTTCTCACAATAAATACATTAAAGCTTATTACCATTGATAAAGTCTATCTTGTAAACCTCAGGGCAATGCTTTGAAAATTTTCATGGTGAAATTCAGCAGTGTCATGCAGTGTAACACGATAACACCATAGTGACGTATCAGTGATGCAGATACATTATTTTCATGATTTCTGATTCTGACCCCACAACTCTGAACAAAGCTGTAATGTTACCACTCAGAACAGGACAAAACAAAACCTCAATATGAATAAAATACTATATAAAGCATAACCCACTTTTTAATTGGCTTTCAACAGCTGAATATTTAATAAAAAAGCTGAATGTTCAAAGGCAGAGACTCCTGAGTTTAACTTCAATACAAGAAAAATTGATAGAAAAATATAATAAACAATAGATTCAGTGGGTAAATTACATACCCGGGAAAAGTCAGGTATCTTTCAGATAGCAGACATGCACAACCGATCTGCTAGACTTCCCTGAAGCAGTTAACAAGCACGTGAATGAGGTAACATGGTCTGCAGAGATATGCACGTAGCTGATGCAGTACATGTGGCTTTTCCCAAACCCTTCAGCAAATGGTCTCAAAAAATCTTAAAAAGAGCCTTAAAAATAGGTAGGCTATGGTGGGACAGAAAAAAAGGGCATCTTAAGGATCAACAACTGGCAAAAACAAACAAACAAAAAACAGAAATAAAGGAAATAATAAAGAATCATCATGACAATGAGAGGATGTTAATGTATCATATCAGCATCTGACTAGTATGGGTGTATGGACTGTACTAGTCCCTATTAACTAGACACCTATTAACGGTCTCAGAAGGGGGGACGGAGGTAATGAAGCGCTCACCTTCACAAACTTCACTGACAAAACAAAATGATTAAGAGTAGGCAAAATTATAACTGACGTGAAAGCTGCAGAAGAGTCTCAAGACACTGTGATTGGACAACAAAATGACAGAGTAAATGAAATGTTAATAAATGCAAAATACTGCACTGAAAAGAAGTAGTACAACTGTCCACATAGACTGACAGGTTGTGAATTAACTGTTCTAACATGGAAAAGAGATGTACTCATTACAGACAGTTTTCTGGAAACATCAGCTCAGCAGCAACAAAAAAAAAGCAAACCATTTCAGAACTTTTCAGGAAAGATATCAAGACTAAAATACAAAGTACCATTATAGAACAAAATAAACCCATGGTGTATCTGCATCTTAAAAACACAGATCATAGAATCATTATGGTTGGAAAGGACCTCTAGGATTATCAAGTCCAACCTTCATCCTAACATCTCTCTAACCACCAGACCATAGCCTCAAGTGCTACATCTACTCATTTTTTAAATATCTCCAGGGATGGTGACTCCACCATCTCCCTGGGCAGCGTGTTCCAGATATTTCTGGTTATCTCATCTTTAAAAGAACATGCAACTGTGATGCATCAGAAGAGCAAAATTATTTCTAAAGAGTGTAAAGCCTTAAATGTTAAGAACACTTTAGAAGTAGAAATACACTGGGACTCTACAGCCTGAAGGTAAGTCAAACCACCCAGGACTGATACATATCACAGACAGGATGCTAGGCTGTGTGAGTCTTCTGTCTGACCACTCAAGTTGTTCTTACTTTCTTGAGAGACAGAGGACATAGTAAGGACAATTTCTATTTTCTTGTGGAGTGTTAGTAGGATAAAGCCAGAACATGTTTAGGTAAATGGTATTAATTGGGCTGAGATCTATAAGAGACACTTCTCTCATTTACATCTGCCCTGCAAACAAAGATGTTAAATAAGTAGTTAAACATTCAGCTCACAAGGCACCATAAGATTTTACCTTTGGTCTTATTGGGGTAACAAATGGGAAATATCATACGAGGCTTGAAATTATGGAGTAGATTAGATTCAAGTTGCTTCATAAGTTAGAAAAGAAAAAAAACTTCCAGGGCCACCTATGTTGTCCCCCATCCCAAAAGGTCAGGTCCAAGTTCACACGGACACTGTATTTTCTACTTCCACCTGAAAAGCTGCACATTCTATATTTTTTCCTCTACAGGCTGCGAGAAAAAGCAACTTTTGTGTATAAAGCGTACACATAGGAAGTACTAAACACAGCACTGGACAGACATCTGAAATACCAGATGTTATACACAGGCTGGGTTAGAGCACCCTGAGTCTGTTAGACAATCTATGCTGCTGTTGCCCAAAGATGCAGGTCCAAGCTGGCTGAAAAGCCAAATTCAAGCACTTCAGAAGTTACAAGCATGGGCTCAGGCAGATCAGAAGCTTCCCATGAGTGGAGGAAAACAGAAGGGCCAAAAAAGTATTTTGATTCCCATAAGAACACTCTTGCATAGCACAAGAAGCATCTAAAGACCAAGGGTGTTTGTGTCATTAATCATAAAACAGTCTTTTTCCACCTTTAAAACAACCCTTGTTTTCCTGAGACAAGCAATAAGTAAGGATGGAGCCAGTCACTTGAGACAGCTGCTCTGTAACACCATCAGCAGCACATTCATCTTTTGGACTAAGCTTTGGAAGCAATCCTTCCACTGCCACCATAGCTTTTCACACTATGCTCATGAGTAACTACCAGCTGCTGAAGATGTAAAGTTTGGAGAAAATCTTTGCAAGTTATTCCAGTTCATGAATCTCTCCAACGACTCTTACTGCCGCCTCTTCTCTATGAACAAACCAAAATACAGTAGAATGATGAAAGTCTTGGCTTACTGTACATTCTGATACCAAGAACGCTCCTACATAGAAACTATTAATTCACTAAATTACATAAGAAACACTTTTGTTATTTACAAAGCTTCCATGCTCCATCATTTTTGAAAAGATTTGACTGAACACACACACTTCCACGGCAGTCAATTAAAAGGGGCCACAGTCAAGGTTTCTAGAGACACCCTGAGAATGGTCTCCATCTCCTTTTTAAACTAGTTTCCATGTTCTAAGTTAGAAAGCTTCACTATTCAAGACAGAGCAGAGACTACTTGTAATACACTCATGTAGTAAAACTATTCATGGTGCACCATTCAGATATCAAAATAACAGACTCTTCAGCTGTAAAGATAGGCTCAATCACTGACAGAGTAACACACACTTGCTAGTTACCAGGGCATTCTGGCTTTGGAAATACATTGTAATATACTGGGGAAGAACCAGGGACACAACATGCAGCTCCCACCAACATAAAGAGAGCAGCTTGAGAAAGGTAAAAGAGATTACTCCTAGACATGTGTCCATCATAGCCCAGAGGCATGACTGCAGCTTACTTGTCACAAAGTAAAAAACCGCAAGCATCAGCAGCAGATACCCATAGCTGTGCAAATGTAACAACATTCAGCTTATTTCAGCTTCCTGAAACCTCCTGAGAGAAGCTGGAGAGGGAAAATGCTACCTGTTGCCATCATCTCGACTGATGCCTGCATTAGATACACACAAGCAAACAAACAAAAAAAACCCAACAAAACCACAATATCACTACCAAAGTAAAAAAAGTTATTAGGCAAAGCCTAACCAATCCTCTATGAGCAACAAGATCAGTCCAGAGAGAGTAAGGACTCATGGTAGAGGACCATGCCAGCATTAAGTCAAAATTTAAGCCACCACATCACAAGGTGGTGACACACTGAAGAAGGCTCTCAGTCTAGGACAGCACTGCAAGGAGCCTCACCTCTGCTAGCACACACTGGCCATACAACACGTATACCCTGCCTCCCTCTTCCAAACTCTTACTTGAGCCATGGGACATGAACCTTTCCTAACAGTGCAGCTGAAAACAAGAACAATGGTGAAGTTTAATTGCAACATTTTTCTATTTCTGCCTCAACTGTAATAACTGTAATATCCTCTATGTCAGTAATAAGAAGATTGTTAAGTATGCTACTTAAAATCATTCACCTCTGACTTCAGAAAGCTCTTTCAGGAAATACCTGTTAATAGAAAACATCATTACTGTAACACTCAGGAATTAGTGTGGAGGTGTTTTTTCTCTAAATCAATAAAATGCTCACCTTCAAAATTATTTTCAAAGTGTGAAATTAAAGCATGTAACAGCGTATAACATCAGCCTGCATAAGGGTCCAAGCCATAACTGTCACAGCATTATCAGCTTGGGCAGGGGAATTTGGAGTGCCTTTTGCTCTGCAGCTGAAGATCTCTACTGCTGAAGTCAGACAGAAAGAAGGGGAACAAAGAGAACAGGAAAAAAGAAGAATATCTAACAGATTTGGTTTTCATACAATTCAACCAAGACATCAAGTCTTTTACTCACACCTCGAAAAATCATCATCCGTTAGTAATCAATTACTGCATGCCTGACTCCATTCCCAGTATTTTCACTGACACCAGTGGCAGTAGGATTGGCCTCTTCCCTATTAACTAACTCAAACCTATAACCTGCTCTTGAATATCTCATTCAGATCTAATACCTCCTTTTAAGTATTCATTTCTGGCAGACCGTAAAATAATCAGCCTATCAAAGTGCTGCAGTTTCATCATTACCCCCCCAAAATTAATCATGTTTCAGTACATGCAAGCCAAGCCTTTTAGCACACTCTGTTAAGCAGGAACAGATAAGAGTGGATATCCCAGTGCCTATACTGAAATAGTAATACAGCTAATGATTTTCTACAAAATGATAGTGCAAGCTCTGTGAACAAAACTGCAAAATAATTCAGCTATTCAGGACCAACATGTAAGCACAACACTGAGTTATACTCTGTAAGGACTACGATTCTTCTTCAGTCTTACTGACAAAGAAGAAAAAATAGTCAGGTTAAATAAGGTAAATCCTTGCTCTAAAGTTTATTTTGGATTCACTTCTTTGAGAAGTCACATATACTAAAAGATGAAGTTGGAAAGTTGGAATATCTATAAACTTGATAATGTAAAACTGCTAAAACTCAGAGTTAATGATTTACCTGAGCGTGACAGTAACAACAGTGAATTTTATCCTCCTTCAGACAGAGAGCATAAGGTAGAAAATCCATTTACATCCCATTTAAATCCATAAAATAAGTTGCCAGAGGAGCAAGGTTGCCCATGCTGACATTCCAAAAAAGTTTATGCTTTCTGCATAAACAATTTTCTAATTCAAATACATATAGAGTGAGATTTACAGGTTTGAGTCATGGATAGACTCTCATACCCCATGCCATGGCTATGCACTTCATACACATACATGGATAACTCTCAGTATAGCTCAAGCTTCACTCCTCAACTTCACTCTTCAGATCTCACACTTGAAACAGTCTAAAAGTCAGAATAAAAGCTGGGGGTTGCTGCAACGCACAGCTTTGAAAGACTTCAAAAAGTTACTGGAGCAAGATAAACTGCACAAGATTCCTCTATAAGAAGCCAGGCTAGCAGCAGACCAATAGCTCAAAACAGCTCTCATTTAATTAGCTATTTGCTATGTATAAGAGAGGCTGTAGGAAGCGCTCAGTGCTGCATCCTCATTTGTGCTTTTCTGTGATCCATACAGCAGCAATTCTGTCCTGAGTGAACTAGAGCTCATTATCCAGCAGAGATGAACTCTCCTCAGGAGAGAGGTGTTTCTCCTGCTGTTAACAGCATCAGCTCAATGTGATCACCCCCACCGCCTGCTCCTGGTGGAGCTGGTGCCTGGAGGTGATACAGGCAGTTTGTGCTCTGGGAAGGACCTTGCTCTAAGCAAGGATGGAGACTGGTCTCTAACAGGAATGGAAAAACATATCCTTCCTAACTGGTTTGCAGGACAGGCAAGAATTTGAAGGTGAACTCAGGGCTGGCTGTGGTTTGAATTTGCTTTTTACAAGCTGGTGCAGAAGATAGGAGAGCCTTTCCTGGGAGGCTGACTTTCATCCCTGGCTCACAGGCACCTCCAAATGATGCTCTGTGTGCTTTCTGAGTAGCACATTCCACACTTGCCAGTTGGGCGCATTTCCCTGCCTAAAAGAGGATTAAGACCCGTATTGTCATCCTTCACAGACTCTCAGTTTGTGCTTTAAAATAACACTTCCATTTATTTAGAAATTGCCCAGCACAGAGTCAGGTCGTGCCCTCTGATCAGCCAGGGGAGAGTGTTTGGAGCCCCACTGCACTTAAGCTCCTCATGCTACCAAGGTGAGTAGCGTGATCTGCTCTACCTACTGAAAGCCACAGTAAATGGAACCTCATTGATTTAAGTGGTGTAAGAGCACTAATACTTCCTGCTTTGAAGAACACAGCCCTGAAGCCAACCACATTACTCGCTGGGCCAGTTGCAGGCATGGAACGAGCCAGTTCTCCACAACACTGCCTTCTTCAATCCCACTGCAGGAATTTCCCACCATTTTTTTCCCCCTTCATGCTTATCATCTTGCTTTTATCTGGCAGCATTTTAACAGCTGTTTTCTTATCACATTAAACTGACATCTCTGAAAAAACCCCAGATGTCTAATTCTGAATTTCCACACAGTATGCTACAGGGGAGCAGATCTCTACTGAACCATACTGTTTATTTGCCTGAGCACAAACTTTACTTTAACCAAATACCTTTCCCATCTTCAAAAAGTATAAAATTTTTTAAAACCTCATGGATAATCTTTTGCTCAAACTTCCCTCCCCCAAAAAATAGCTGGCCAGCCCTCCAGCACAATTGGCACAGTGCCGGAGAAATCAATGGAGCTACACTGATTTACGGCAGTTAAAGATTTTGCCTGGAGATGAGTCATGTGGATTACTTGCTGCTTGAATTTCAACCTAATTCAAGGGGTTTGGTTTTCGTTTTCTTTTCTTTGCTTTACTTATCCCTGAATATGCTGTAAAGTTTCCATCACCAAAGGCCAACTGCAGGACTTCTCCCAAAATATTCAGGAGCTTTCCTGAATATTTAGAAAGCACTTGGATTCAGGAGATTTTTTCCAGGTGTGCTGCTTCTACAGAAAAGACGACATCTTTTCTATCATGGCCACCTACTCTGCCATCTGAAATAGTCCATTAGCCTACAGATTCCTGCAGCTACTTTTGATCAAGAGGTGAAAAATCACAGCTTAGCTCTGAGCTTTAAAACAAGGAAGAGGAAAAAAAAAAAAGAACAATTCAAGGAGTGAGAGAGCCTTTGGGACTCCTCTCCCCTGTCAGAGAGATGTGGTTTTGTGAGTCTTGTGCAGCACGGTCTATTCTCCCTCTGCTGAGCAATTCAAGCACTACAGAGAATAACAGAGCTGCCTTGCAGCAGGAGGTCCTTCAGTCGTGTCAGTATTGCAAGGGAACAAAATTTCTTTCTCAGGATAATACCAGAAAAAAAAAGTAAAAATAGCCATGGAGATCCACTCAGCCCCGCACTCCCATCTCACCCACAGAGATGTATGCCAAGCCAGGGGTAGCTGCCAACCACCACAGCTTCACTCAGGGTCTGCTGAGCAGCAGCTGGGCTGGTGCAAGCCCCCACAGTGCAAGTACCTGTGTCAAAGCCAGTGTATCAGCTGGCAGCCAATGACAGTTATAGACCAGGCAAATCTCCAGGGAAGGCAGGAAAGATTTTCACTAAATAGTTAGCCCTGGCTGCCACATTTCCAAAGAAGAAATGAGCCTGTCTTAATGCTCACATGCCTTTCATACAAGCGATGGATAAAAACATTATACCAACATTTCAGCTGAAGGGGTGATCCTAGCATATCTTGGCTCATCCCAGCAGTGGACATCATCTCCCTGGATGTGGTCCCAGCACTGCTCTTCTGTGCTCATGGTAGTTCTCCAACACCCAACCTGACAAACCTTACCATTCCCTTGGGACAAAGAGGGGCAATAACAGGAGTATTACCATAACCCAATACTGTCAGCTTACCACTTTGCAATGCCTTAGATTCAAGGAGCTTTCTGTGCAGCACCAGATTCTCAAAACCATCATTAAATTCAACAATAAGAATCATAAAACCCCAGTGTCCATATTAGATTATCTTGCTAAACTGAGCAGAAATGCTGAGATTTTACAAAGTTTCTACCTTTGTGAGGAACCAGTATACCCCTTGCTAAGCAGAGAAGCAGATAATCACCGTGGTGCTCCATCTTTAGTGAAAAGCAAGATGCTCCATTTCTCAAAGGAAAAAAAAAAAAACCCCAACAACATAGCCATTTTCACTAGTTCCACTCAAATTCAACAGAACAGCAGCTAAAATATGTCAGAAATCAAGGAGAGGGGTTAGAGAAGAAAATAGAAAAGACTTAACACCAGAATGGCAAGATTTCAAGTGTGACCCAATGCCTGGTAAGGTCAATGGGATCCTTTTGAACCATTTCAGAACACATAAGATTCAAGCCACGTCCAGGTGAGCTGTTATTGAGTACACCTAATTGAGGTAGAGGGGAAGAAAGCACAGAATTCACAGGGAAAATGCGCAGCTACACAAGTTGTATCTATACCAGCCCTTGATCAGTGGGCTGGGAAACACATTCGTTTGTTTCGTTTCAATATATAGCCTCAAACTGAAAATAAACAAATAAATACCAACTTTCCCATAGGATCTTAAAGCTGGGGAGCAGCATGAAAAGTAGTTAAGACCTAGTATTTCTAAAGGTTCTTTAAAAAGACATTACAAAGCTCTTTACTGTGTTTAGTAACCTTCTGCCCCTCAAAAAGTTAACAATATATTTTCAAACTACTCTAGGTACGTTCAGCAAAAAATCTCTTATTAAAATCGATGAGAGAAGTTGTTAGCTGCATGTCATACTGGAAAGCTGCAGATGAAATGCAGAAAGCTCCTATGCTTTCACTTCACATCCAAAAATTCAAACATTTTCAGTTACCTCATAAATCAAAGTTTGTCATTAAGCTACACTTAAAGTGCTATCTTGCTAAAACCTCTGGAAAAGCATCAAGGTGGCTGTTAATTATTTTTTTGACAATCACTCAGGAAACATTTCCCGTGTGGGGAATCCTAGGCTGGCACAAACCCTGTCTCCATTACTGTTTTGTGGGCTGACGGTATCAAGGCATATCTGCTGGTGGCCAGAGACAAATGGACTCCAAGGGTGACAGCGTGTGAGCTTTTAGACTGAGGAACTTTCTACTTTAAGCACACGTAAGGGACTCAATCTAAACTGGTAACAGAGCCTGGGACTCTCACAAATGAAATAAAAGCAGGAGGAGACAACAGAGAAAGTTAATTTTTCACCTAGAGAACTGCAGTGTTAGAAGATTGCCCTGGAGATTTTAATCAATGCAAGTGAATCTTTTATATTTTTTCTCCAGTATTCCCAAAACAAGTCAATAAGACGCCAGCATTTTCTCAGCATAGTGACCACTTCCTAGCAAGCTTGACTTCAAGTCTTTATCAAAGGAATTAAAGAAATGCATTATGATTTCAAAGAAAAATAGCAAGCAAGGAAAACAGAAGCTGCAGGATAACATGGCAGGTTTTCAGAAAAACTTTTTTACTTCTTTGCTTCTAGTCATCCTCAAGAATAAAACAAAGAGCAGTATAATCAGGCATTGCTGGTGCACAAAAATACCTGCAGCTACCCTGGCCCTTAAGAACATCAAAACACTTGAAAAAATGCACACCACTATCTAAAGGCATTTCCAGATCCAGAACCCCCTCTCCTGTGAGGGAAGCACACCTACTTGTCCCTCTGCTTCATCACAAATGATATAAAGCTCCTTATGCATTCAGGCAACTTCTAGTGCACCCACCTAATAACCCATCACCTAGAGGATAGGTGCATGTGTATTGTGTCCATATACATCACCTTAAATAAAGGGCAACAGGCCATGTTATGTAACATGCTTCCACGTAATTATAAACACCTGAATAAATGACCCAGTCTGTCTGAAGGTTTGCATACAGGCTCTCTCCTGGCCAAATGAAATGTAGACAAGGATCTTCCTCAAATCAGGAGTCAATTCACAATCCCACTTTCAGCTGGAGACTAGATAATTTGTTTCTCTGAGCATTTTAAAAAAAAAAGTCTCTCCATAATTTCCTCTTTGTAATGCTCAGTTTGAATGCACAAAACAAAAGAGCTGTCACTTCTTAAGTTTTAAAAGCTTTAGGTGAGATTATCTATTCTAAATTACCTGCAAAAGCAAAGAGGTGCAAATGAAAAACACTGGAGCTATAGGAACAACGATCTTCAAAGTGTTAGAAGTTTCCAGAAGGCACAATAAGGATAGAGTCAACACCCTTCAGTGCACTCCAGCAGAAGAATTTCAAGGACTTCAAGGTGCAAAGACAAAGGTAATTTTTCAGTGGCAACCAGACTACTGCAACAGCTGTACCTATGCTAATCAAAGGGTTAGAAGGAAAGTTCACACACTGTTTTACTGAGAGGTGATGCTCTCAAAAGAGCATCTTTTACTATAAAGAATCCTTATGGCTTGTTTCAAAGTGATTAGTCTTATTTTTTAATTTATCAGTATAATTTTTGTCTCAAATTGGTACTCAAAAATGCAGCTCTTCCTCGGGAAGAAAAGAACAAACCAGCAGTTTGAAATACAGGAGCGGACTGTCAACAGATACACACCAACGTGAGAACTCAATGGAATTATGTTAATTTATGCCAAATGAAACACAACCAAGATTTCTCTCCTTTGAGATGAAGCTGGGATGATTACGGTCATTCATAGCAGATGCTGCTCCTCACAGCTCAGGGCACGATGTCTTGTTCCCATGGCTATGTAATGTCACAGAGCAAATGTAGCTGTTAGCAGGAGGAGCGCTCAGCTCCGCGCACTACTGTAGTAACGTCACTGGCTGACCTATTCCGCCCAGCGCACAACTGAGAGTTGTTCATTTTTCTTTTCAATGAGTCACTATGCAAGTGTTGATTTAACGGTTCATTTATCAAGCCCGCTGAATATTAAGCAATTCATTTTGACTTAATTTGGACAATTCAATTTCACCCATCCTTTTTCCCCTTGAAGAATGTGAATTGGCGTCTAGGGAGAGCTCGTTTTAAAAGTTGATTTAACAAGTACATGGATCCATCCCTTTCACAGTCTGATATATTTGTTTTGGGTTGTTTGGTTTTTTTTTGCCTTTGACACATTGTACCTGAAATTCACAAATACTAAAGCAGAGACGATTCAACAAACATTTTAATGCTGCAGACCAAAATGTATCATCTGCAGTATTAGCTATTCCCTGAGAAGCCCACCAGCAAATTAAATGCGTTGTCAATGCAAGCAACAAGCCTCCGAAATTCTGTAACACTTCGGGAAAGGAGCTTCTCATTGACGAGCCGTTACTTTTCTTAGTAAGTTTTTGTGAGTGGATACGTTTTCCCAAGAGGAAAGAAATAACAGTCAACGCAGGGCACGCTTGAGCTGTAGCCTCTCTGGTAAGCGCTACCTCATAACCAGAAGTTTGCATCCCGAAGAGCTCCCACGGCGAAGCGCAAGCCCCGCTCCGAGCCGGGGTCGCGGTCGGTGCCGCCCAGCGCAGCTGCAGCTGCCCGGGACCGGCCCGGGGCCCGAGCAGTGCCCCCGACACCGGGAAAGCCGCGGCCAACGCACCTGTTGGTCCCCGACCGCATCCCCCGGTGCCGCCGGGTAAACCCGGCTGCATCCCTCACCCAGCCGGGCGCGCCCGCACCTTTTCTTCTGATTCGGCCAGATTTTTGCCCGTTTTCACCTGCTGCTCCCGAAGTGTCGGGTTCCCCTCTCCGCAGCACCTGCGCCCTTTTAACATTCAGCCCAGCAGCTGGGTCCTGCCAGCGGCAGCCCCGCCGGGTACTTCCTAAAGTCGCTTCCCCACGGGGGCACGGCAGCCCCGTCGCCCCCCGACACAGCGCACGCACACCCCCACAGCTCGGCCGAGCCCTCCGGAGAGGCAGGCAGCATCCGCCGCTGCTAAGCGCCACTTTTCCCATCGGGAACGTACATGCGGAGCCGCCGCGCCGCGAGGGAGGGATGCCGGGGACATCGGCGACCCGCGCCCGGGGCGGCCGGCGGCGCTGGCGGGGCCGCGGCTCCCCACCACGGGCAGCTCCGGCCAGACCCCGTAACTCCGCCAAGTCCAAGCGCGGAGCCGGGCAGGAGCGGAGCCGCCCGGGCACCCCCGCCCGGTGCTCGGCCCGTCGCGGCACTCACCTGTGCGGCGGGGCGGGCTCGGCCCCTCAGGAGATCATGCCGCCGGGGCCGCCGCGGCGGGCACGGTCGGCGCGGGCAGCGCCCTGTGGACGCCGGATGCGTTCGGGCAGGCCAAGAGCTGGACGCCGGAGAAGGGCGCCAAGCTGCGCGTGATTCCGGTGGACGACCAGGGGCAGATACGCCTGGACGCATACGACAAGCTGCTGAACGACCGCACCAAAATCGTCGCCATCGGCCATGTGTCCAACGTGCTGGGCACGGTG